>VYZV01007063.1:34352-47210 GCA_013401275.1 Pandion haliaetus | reverse complement strand
AATGTCACCTGCTTGTCACACCACACTGAAGTCCAATACTGCTCTGCTGATTGAGAAGACTTTGCACCATCCCTCCTGCCCAGAAAGACCGGTATAACAGATGGAGCCCAGAGTCGGTAACTAAATGAACTGAACGAACATTTTACGAACATGACCCATAAACTAAAGGAATGATATCTCTGTGTGTGTATACATGTATATACATATATATGTATCATTGTCTATATATCTCAAAAGGATGGAATGGGTGATGATGACTGACCAAGGTGTAACTGAAGATATGGGAATTGAGCATGACATCAATGGTATAAAATAAGGGGTGGATATTGTCCTGGTTTCAGCTGGGATAGAGTAAATTGTCTTCCTAGTAGCTGGTATAGTGTTATGTTTTTGAGCTAGGTATGAGAAGAATGTTGATAACACACTGATGTTTTCAGTTGTTGCTAAGTAATGTTTAGTCTGAAGTCAAGGATTTTTCAGCTTCTGATGCCCAGCCAGCAAGAAGGCTGGAGGGGCACAAGAAGTTGGGAGGGAACACAGTCAGGGCAGCCGACCCAAAGTGGCCAATGGGGTATTCCATACCATGTGACATCACGTCTAGTATATAAACTGGGAGGAGTGAGGGCGGGGGTGATCACCACTCAGGGACTAACTGGGTGTCAATCGGTGAGTGGTGAGCAATTGTATTGTGCATCACCTGTACATTCCAATCCTTTTATTATTAGTGTTGTCATAGCATTATTAGTTTCTTCCTTTTTGTTCTATTAAACTGTTCTTATCTCAACTCACAGGTTTTACTTCTTTTCCCTATTTTCTCCCGCATTCCACTGGGTGGGTGGGGGAAGTGAGTGAGTGGCTGCGTGGTGCTTAGTTGCTGACCAGGGTTAAACCATGACAATCATTCATCTCATCTTTTTTTTAAAGCTCTACTCTACAAGGAGATTAATCTGTCCCAGGTGCATGTATGGCATCATCTGCACTAGTGAAATAAAACTGATTAGGCCATGGGCTTGAACCCTAGCACATACAGACCTTTTTGAGTTCAGTCACCCTTTTGCATGATTCAGAAGAGTGCCAGCCCACGTTCTCCCAGGCAATACCCAAGCACTCTCCATTCATTCAACAGCAGGGGTAAGGGATTGCTTCCAGTCGGCAGCCTGAATAATGCTCCCTTGAGTTTTGTCTGGAGCATAGGGGAGGGGAAGAGAGTTTAGATATTGAAGTACAAGCCAGGCTGTGCCACTTGTTCTCATGTCTGCCAGTTGGTTCTTATTCCATTTTATGTACTAAGCAGACATAGCCCCAGCAAATTCCCTATATTCAAAACTACCAGTCAAAATTCACAGCAAAGTTCCAGCTGATGGTAAGTTTCATTAAACTCATTCAACTTGATATTTAACTGCTCCTAAAACTAAGGTTTTGCAGAGTGCTTTACAGTGACAACAAACCCTGTATGAATATTAACAGCTCTGTGATTTACTCTGCTTTAATGTGGTTAATTTGCACTCAGTGCATTAATGGGGTGCATTTACACCAAATAAAATTGTGTGCATGTAAGATTTCTAAGGAGACATGTACAGTATCTTTGCTTAGCTTAAAAAATGCAATAAAATGGAAAGTTGATTAAGCAGATGAACCAGTCTCCCAAAAGCAAAAATCCAGTTAACCACAATGGTATCCAAGCTTGATAACATTCTCCTCCTATGTGCAAGCAACAGAACCATCATGCATTGCCTTTCCAGCTCCTGAAAAACTGTTGATCCTTACACTGAAAGTCACCATGTTTGGTTCAGTTGTCGTCATGAAAAACCTGCTGAAATGCCTATTAGGCTGCCTAGATATTGATACAGTAACAGTTATGGTAGTGCTTTGGGTGAATAGTGGTTCTTGTCTTTAATATGTCACAAATGTATTGGTCCGTACTTTATAATCCACCATTTATATTGCACGAGAAACCTATAGGCAGTTAGTACAGATGCTTGAGCCAAAAATGTCATGTTCCTTATGATACACCATTCACTAAGCATGCAGGCCGATGTTACTTTCCGGGCTTGTCCATCTCCTATCAATCCAGGTAAGAACATTATTCATCACAGCTGACAAAAGGAAACTGTGTTCTTGATTTTCATACCAAGGCCTCATTGTGATTGCAGCTCAGAATGCTGCAATTATTTCATTCCGTTAAGTCACACAGAACAACTCCTTCCTCAAGGTCATTCCTTTCTATACTGTTTATCAGCTAAAGGAAAAGAAGAATGAAAGTCACTGAAAAAGAAAATGAAAAAGATCTATTAGGTCATCTGCTCCTTCTCTCTACTGGAGTGTGATTGTTCCTTATTGTTCACTTGAGCATGTTTCCTGAAATCTAATTTAAAAAGACATAGGCAAAGAGTATTCCATCACTTTCCTAGGAAACAATTCCATAGACTAGTAGTTAACTTTGTCAAGAAGGTTTTGCTTCTTCATGTAACGTTTTATCTGTCTTAATTTTATTCTATTACTCCTAATGATAACCTCTTAAAATTATATTGCGCTAAATAATCTTTTACTATCCTTGATGTTTATACCCTCCAAATATTTATAGATTATTATAGTCCTTTCAGATTTGTCAGTTACCAAAGCACACAGATTCAATCCTTTTATTCCTTTAAAAGCTCCAGAAATTTTACAAAACATAGAGAAGATTACACTCTGAAATGCAATGAGTCAAGAATGTGCCCATAATGTAAACTTTTTAAAGAGAAAATAATAAAGTTCAATCCTGTAGAAAATATTCAGGCTACTTACAACCAAGAGAGATATTGAGGAATATGATTGCATATGTTGGAGCACAATTCTATACTGTCATGCCTGAGAGCACATCACCTTTATTTATAAATCAAGTAAATTGAATGGGGTCCAGTAGAATACGGGAAGTTGTGTAACAGTCTTCCAAAGCTGAAGGATTAATTTAATAGCTAAGGTTAACAGTATAGCTGCATTCTAGTGCAAATATCAACATACTAGATTTGTTTACTTAGAATAAGGGAGTATAAAGGTTGCCTGTGGTCACAACTACTGTCAGCCAGCTTACCTTCTTCAGCTAAATTCACAGAACCTGATTTTCTCAAGAAACTGCACAAGTTGTCCAGGTAGTTATTCCTAATACTGTAAAATATTAATAAGTAAGAGGTGAGTTAGGCACATACTACTTTGTGAAATGGAAAATTATCAGGACTGATGAAATGAGGTATCAAGAAATACTCTTTTTTCCTTATAAATAACTAATTTTTGTCTCAAAATATGACATTACTGCAGGAAGCTAACTTGTGTGAACATTTTGTTCTTTTGAGAGGATACTGCCCAGATTAGATACATTAAGATGTATATATTTGATTCCTGTTTAGAATAAGATATTAAAAATGGTCTTTCTATCAATTTTTTAAACATGGCAGGCACATACTTAAAACTTGATTAAAGTCTACCTGAAGAATAATATTATGAAATCAGTGGAGTTGGTGAGGGGGCATTGCATCTCGCTACTTCATGAAAATTATGACCAGCTGTTTTGGGTTTGTGTGACGGGGTTTTTGATAGCAGTGGAGGGGGCCACAGTGGTGGATGCTGTGAGAAGCTGCTGGAAGCTCCCCCGGCTCCAAGTCAGACCCGCCAAGGCCAAGCCCATCAGTGACAGTGGTAGCACCTCTGGGAGAACATATTTAAGAAGGAGAACCCCATACTGGAGCAGGGGACGAGTGACGAATCCTCCCCTCTGAGGAGGAAGGAGCGGCAGAAACAATGTGTGATGAACTGACACCAACCTCCATCCCCTGTTCTCCTGTGCCACTGGTGGGGGAGGAGGGAGAGAGAACCGGGAGTGGAGCTGAGCTGGGAAGGAGGGAGGGATGGGGGGAAGGTGTTCTAAGGTTTGATTTTTCCTTCCTAATATCCTTGTTTTGATTTGATTTGTAGTGAATTAAATTGATATTTTTTCTTCCCCGAGTTGAGCCTGTCTTTTGCCCGTGACCATAAGTGGTGAGTGATCCCTCCCTGTCCTTGTCTGAACCCATGAGCTTTTGTTTGTATTTTCTCTTCATCCCATTGGGGGAAAGGGGGAGGAGTGAGTGAGCAGCTTCATGGTGCTTTGTTACTGGCTGGTCTTAAACCACGACAGTCCTTTCTGGTGCCCACCGTGGGGCATGAGGAATAATTCGAGATATAAGGATAGTAACTGGGAAAGGTAAAAGGGCAAAACAGACTGAACAATGTTAGTGAAATACCCCTGGGAATTTTGGTTGTTGTAATTGTGGTGCAGGGAAGAGGGGGTAGATAGTGTGTAAATTGTCCACTTCTGTTTGGTATTGTGATGGTGATTATGTTAATTTTGTTGTGGGGAAATTTTTTTGTTGATGTGAGTGAAGTTTGTTATTTTAATGACAATTCTTAAATATGTGATCCGCAGAGGTGAGGGCTGCAATGATTTGCGTTTGTGTGGTGGGGGTTTTGGTAGAGGGGTGTGGTCATGCATTTCATCCCCCTCTCCAGGCTGACTTACGAACTCAGGAAAGCTCGCTAGGCCTTAGCATAAGTGTAATGTGTTGGGCAGTCAAGCGACCCTTGACTGTGCCAGGAACTCTTACACAGCTAAGACAGGGAGATATGCTGTGCATCTCAAGGACTCCTGCTGCCCAGCAGAGGCGGGGGACGCAGTAGAGATAGCCAGTTCTCATAACAACCTGCAGCCAGTTCTTTCTCATAACAGCCTTGAGACATTACAGTCCTCCCCTGACAGCCTGGGACCATCCTGTATCTATGTTTTGTGTTATTCTCCAACAGTCTCGGAATTTCCCAGTGCAGCTGGGATTCTAGAAATTTGTTGATGACAAAAGTTAATCATCTCCCGAACCTATAAAAAGCGGTACTGAGTGAGGCCCTTTGAGCTCTCCTGGACCGCAGTGGGCTGTGACCAGCATCTGCCTCTGAGTGGGACGCCTCTCAGAGCTCAAAAACTTTCCGGTTTGTGAAAATTGGAGGTCTGTCGCTGAAAGCTGACATGACCTGGGCTGATTCTCTTCGTTCCTTGAGGCTTGACCCTTCACCTGTTGAGAAAGATGCTGAAGCATTCGAAGTGAATATTTTCACTGACCTCGAGGGGAATTTTTAACAGGTATAGCTCTTTACTCTCTTTTATTCACTTTTATTCTCTTATATTTATTTCTCTTAGTATCTTTATGCATGTGTGTGTACTAACCTGAATAGACTATAGTAGGTAAGTTACAGCAAGTATAAGTTATTAAGTATGTTATAGCAAGTATATTATAAGATATAAGTTAATACTTTCAAATTTAAAATTAAATTACTGTTGTGATTTTTATTCAACTGTGAATGAGTTTTAGGCTCCTTGGCACTCATAATCCATTTAGATATAAACTGTTGACCAAGTGTGGGACTAGGAGTTAATCCAGCCACACCTAGACCCAAACAGGGGTTTAGAAAGCAAGGTGGTCTTCTCTGAACCTCGTGACTCAACAGGAGGGTCTCCCTTACCCCTTCCCACATTTCCTTTTACCCTTTATGTTTTCCGTTCCTATATACATAACTTTAGTTTGATTCTGATTTAATTTTCTTGTGTGCATTTCATCCATGTACCAAGTAACAGAGTGAACCTTGACAACGAATTCTGTGAAGTCGCACTTTTATACAAATTTCTATTAAACCATTTTTCTATTGCTGATAAAATTGGAGGTGATTCTTTAAGCGATCTGAACCCATCTCTCAGCAAGATCATGGAGCAGACCCTCCTGGAAACTATGCTAAGTCACATGGAAAGTAAGGAGGTGATTGGTGACAGCTAACATGGCTTCACTAAGGGCAAATCATGCCTGACAAATTTGGTGACATTATACGACAGGGTTACAGCATTGGTGATAAGGGAAGAACAACAGATGTTATCTACCTGGACTTGTGCAAAGCATTTGACATTGTCCTGCATGACATCCTTGTCTCTAGATTGGAGAAACATGGATTTGACAGATAGACCACTCAGTGAATAAGGAATTGGCTGGATGGTCGCACTCAAAGAGTGGCCGTCAATGGCTCGATATCCAAGTGGAGAGCAGTGACAAGTGGCATTCCTCAGGGGAATGGTGCTGTTTAACATCTTTGTTGGCAATATGGGCACTGGAATTGAGCGTACCCTCAGCAAGTTTGCCGATAACACCAAGCTGTGTGGTGCGGTCGACACACTGGATGGAAGGGATGCTATCCAGAAGGACCGTGACAGGCTTGAGAGGTGGGCCCGTGAGAACCTCATGAAGTTCAACAAGGCCAAGTGCAAGGTCCTTCACATGGGTCGGAGCTATCCCAAGCACAAATACAGGCTGGGCAATGAGTGGATTGAGAGCAGCCCTGTGGTGAAGGATTTAGGGGATGAAAAAGGAGGATTAGTGGATCAAAAACTAAATATGAGCCAGCAATGTGTGCTCACAGCCCAGAAAGCCAACCATATCCTGGGCTGTGTCAAAAGAAGTGTGACCAGCAGGCCAAGGGAGGTGAATCTCCCCAACTACTTTGCTCTCATGAGACCCCCCTGGAGTACTGCATTCAGCTCTAGGGCCCCCAACATAGGACACGGACCTACCTGTTGGACTGAGTCCAGAGGAGGCCTGCAAAGATGATCAGAGGGCTGGAGCACCTTTCTTGTGAAGAAAGGCTGAGAGAGTTGGGGTTGTTCAGCCTGGAGAAGAGAAGGCTCCAGGGAGACCTTATAGCAGCCTTCCAGTACCTAAAGGGGGCCTACAAGAAAACCAGAGAGTGACTTTTTACAAGAGCATGTAGTGATAGGACAAGGGGTAATGGTTTTAAACTGAAAGAGGGTAGATTTAGATTAGAAGTAAGGAAGTTCTTCACTATGAGGGTGCTGAGGCACTGGAACAGGTTGCCCAGAGAGGCTGTGGGTGCCCCATCCCTGGAAGTGTTCAAGGCCAGGTTGGATGGGGCTTTGATCAACCTGGTCTAGTGGAATGTGTTCCTGCCCATGGCAGGGTTGTTGGAACTAGATGACTTTAAGGTACCTTCTCACCCAAACCATTCTATGATTCTGTGATTCTGTAAGTGAAAGAAAAAGATAGAAATGGAAACCAGCATGGGATTAAGAAAAAGAGAGCCTGGAGTCCAGTTTCCTGTTCAACATACTGGAGCAATTTTAAATTATAGCAACCACAGATTGGTCCCTATTATTAGCTATTTAGAAATGTTTCATAACTTTATCCTCCTGGCTTGCACTTTCTTTCTATCTTCAAATTTTAAGTTTTTGAAAATGTCATGAAGTCTTTTTTTTGTAGGTAATCATAAGTGACATATTTAGGACATCAAAATGTCTGGAAATAGTTAACATCATCCACTAAAGTTATTGAGACCACTCTTGAAGTAAATACCGCCTCAAAACAAAGAGCATTGCAAATAAAGGATTTCAGAAGCTTTGATATTTTGATTTTTTTACTAGTTCTGGAGCTCTATCATTAGCTGGGTTAGCAAGAATGTGTGACCGTACCTTTAAAAAACAGGGTTATAGCAAATAGGTTGATAGTAATAATGTTAAATTCTAAATGAACTATATTAACATATATTTAATTGTATTAAAATAAATTAATATATTAAATAGTATAACATATGTAACATATGTTTAATTATAACCATATTATATAATGTAATATTAATATGCAGTCTTTTTTCCTCAGTAGTACATCTTTGCTAAAAGTAAGTTTATAGAACAATAATTTGAAAATTATGTTTCTTAGATGCATGTATAGGAGCATGTACAATTGAATTTCAGAGGATGAAATCTGGACTCTGTATGATACATACGAGCAATGCTCATTGCAGGCTCAGAACCAAAATTCCAAACACTGTCTGAAAAGCTTCAAATCCAGAAAAAATAAAAAGAGATGCTTAGCTTTCATGTCATTTTAACATAGGCTACAGAATACCAGCACCTGAAAAAGAGATAAATGATAGCTTTTTTCCAACTCTAACACTTATTATTCTAACAACTTTTGCAGCATTTTGGGGAGCAATTATGTTTTTTTTTCCCCAAACTGACTCATCTCCTCTTAATTAAGAAGATAATACAGTTCTTGAAGGGTGACATTCTGATTTATCAAATCTAGTGAGTTGAAATAATCTAGTAAGAGTTTTCTGTTAGTAGTTAAGGTAGCTGTGTGAAACAAAGGAATAAGAAATAATTTTATCACCTCCTTCATGCTCCTCCTTTCCTGCACTAGGCAGTATGCTCAGCAATAGTCACTTGTGTGAATACAAAAAAAGTCAGAATTCAATCTCCTTTTCCATCTACTTTGCTGCAGGCTAAGGTTGTTGGTTACTCCACTAAAAACACATTGTTTTGTGAAGAACTCATACAGTACTGACAGCAGAAAGTAGCTGTGGCCCTGCCATATGCAACACAAGGTACAAATCTGCATGGAAAACTCCTTTGTTTTCTAGTTCTCCTGCTCTAAGCACTGCTGTTACAGTACCAAGAGTATCGGCAGAAAACACCAAACAATTAGCAGTCTTAAAAATAAATCTCCCAAACTTGAATTATATTGAAAGGTTTGTATTGATGGTGGATAGAACAGTGCAGGTCAGATAAGAGAAAAGGGAGAAAAGACAGAAAGGAATGAAAGGATGCCAACAAAATAGGTGAGACTTCTGCAACTGCTAAAGCTAAGGAAAAAGGATACTATTGTTTCTGTGATTATTAGGTACCGGCAGGGGTGCAAATGTTATATTATACTTAAGTCACATTTGTAGGTCAGATCCACATGTGGTGTAGTTACAAAAAATAAAACATCATAAGTTGAAACATTCTGTGCCCAGTATTCCCTGAGCCAGGAAGCCCATCTGATATGGTTTGGTATTATACAGTCAAAAAGGTAAGAGTTTTGAAAAGGAGTTAGCAATACATGGTACTGCAAAAATACAGGGTTGTTTATTTCCTGTGCCCATTTTATTTGAAGTTGTTCTGCCAAAAATGAAATCCCATTTCACGCTCAAAGGATCAACAATTGTCCATTCCACTTAATGGATCTTAAGGTCTTTAAGCCAGACTATTTCTCTGCTGTTCATTGTATGCTCTTGCATAATGACTTTATGTTTTTTATATTATTCTCTTTGCTAGCGGTTGACCCCTCAGGTACTCCCATTTACTCTGTTTCACTGATTTACTCAGAGAGTACTTACTTGTACATGAATGCTCTGTCCAAGCAGTAATTTAGAATGTCATAAATGTGTGTGGCATTTTTCCTCTTTGTAGTGAAGACCTGTTTCTAATATCTTTGTTCACATATATTATTGCCTTACTACTCATGTCATCCAATAGGACCTATTCTGCCAAAGATTTTACAGTCAAGTTCCCCAAATTTTAATGAAAAATTTCCTATTCATTTCTCAAGCTGTACTAGGGCAACATAATGGTGACCAAATAGACTGGAGACAGAGGAAGAAAAGTGAAATATTTTATACTTAAGACTGGAAAGACTGTGTACATGAGTTAGGTGGGTTTTCTTAAATCAGAGATAATAGATAATTCTTTGAAAACCTTAGCTCAGTGCTCTGTAGCTGTCAAAAAGGACTCAAATATTCTGAATATTTACAAATTTGAACAAAACAGTAAAGGTCATTATATTATTTTACAAACAATGCTATGCTCACATCCTGACTACTGCATGCAACGTTGATCCTTTATCTCAGGAAAGATGTAGTAGAATTGGAAATGTGGAGAGGTACAGGAACGATGTTGAAACGTAAGGAATTGCTTCTGAACTAAATAGGTTAGAATTCGAAAAGAGAGGAGTGAGATGTGAAAGAAATGAAGTTATAACTGAAATGGAAAAGGTTAAAAACAAATCTTACTGCCAATCCTAGGTAAGGAATGGGATTTTTGAAGGTAAAAGGGTGAGAAACAAACAGTAGAGAAGGCAATCAGGGCTCAGTGAAGCTGTGGGAGAGTCATGGGGCATCATATGTGCTCCAACCTCCAGGGACTGACAAAGCCATGAAAGAAACTCATAGAAGAGTTTATGCTCCCTCCTCCCACCACNACAGAATTTTGGAAAGTATATCAGAGAAGTGTCATTTGTCCTTCTACTCTCTTCTAGTCATTTGCTTATGGTTACTTTTGGAGACACATTTTGGGCTAGCTGATTCTTTAACCTGACCTACTCTGAGCAGTTTACTCCTATGTTTTTATGTTTATAACAATTGTCTAAATGAGATTGTTGTATAAAATTAGGTCATTATAGAAAATAATAAAATTTATTTCAATTTTTTACTAATGCATTACCTAGAATTATCCAAGGCCCCCATTTCTGATTCTCTAACTCCCAATAAACTGTGCATAATGATTCTACACCTCACTTTGAGGAGACACTGAACTTAAACTATTGCCATGTGGTTTAGATTCCACAGTTAGTTGCAAGGTAACGTCTGTAGGCCACATTCCATATTGTCATCAAAAATGTAAACTCAGAAGAATTCTAAAAGTTTAGAAATAAACAGAAGTAAATAGGAGTACCAGTAATTTCAAAGCTTCACTAGCATATTGAAACTGGGGCTGATGTTAGGCTATGTTTCAGTTATTTTAATATGCTGTCCATGAAGCCTTATTGCTATATGCTTATATAACTCCAAAAGTTAAAATTCATATGCTCCAGTTTCCCCCTTTAAAGATGGAGAATAAGAATAAGGAGTTCCCACTTTTATAGAATATTATTATCCAGAAAATACGCTGTGTGCACACTCTTATCTCCTAATGTGCTAAGAGTACCTTCACAAGGGGAAGGGTATTGTTAGATGGTGGAATACGGGGACAGGCTGTGATATACCATTAAAGGCACACGGCAGATGGCAATGAAGAGAACAGATGTGATTACTCCAGCCTGTCTTTTTAACATCTGTCAGTGTCACATGATGTTAAGATGACTGAAAAATAAATTACCATTGTATAGAGATGAGCAAAGCGGAGAGAGAGGGATGCACTGAAGAACTACTGTTTCAAAGTTCTCATGTAAGCAGCAATTACACGTTTTAAATGCTTTCGCTGTTAACATGCATCGTAGAGAAGTAGGTTCAAATTCAAAAAGAGAGCCTTGAATTTCAATTGTGATTGATAGACAAACCAAGACATGATGCACATTTCTTCTGCAAACCACACTCTTTTCTGCTTTGCCCTTCTGAAATCCTTCGTCCTTCCTTCTTCATCCTTCCACAGCAACATAAACACTGAATCACAAAAATTCTCCATATGTAAATGCAGCCAAACTTGTAATAACTAAACTACAGAACAATTTAAGTAACAAAATAACCATAGCAATCAGATATGTTCCCTAAATTTTGAGACTTAATTGCTTCTCCAAAGGATACATTCCTTGTCTACAAAATTATTATTTGTCTGATCTGAAGTTAATATTGATCAATGTTGGATCAGGTGTCATGAAAACCTAATCTTTCTTCACTGAATCCTGTGGCACTACATATGTGATTTATATTTGCAGGCTAAAGCCCTAAATGGCATTTAAGAAATACACTGTGAACAGTAAGTAAGAAATGTAATATCATCCTTGACTAAAACATAAGTGTTTTCCCAGATAATTCATTTTATTAGCAAATTCATTTCGTGATCCTCAGTGTGCAGTGTTACAGGGACCTTATTTACTTTGAAAGGCAAGAAATAGCTACTTTTTAAAGATTTGATGCTAGGCAGAAATGGTTTTGCAGAGTGAATAAGAAATTAGTAGTTTAATTGTTCTCTTTTAATGTCTTCTGAAAGAGTTCATTAATCTAAGAAGCTGACAGCATAGTCATTATTCCAAAACAGCTGCATTCAGAATGTATTCATAAGGTGTTTTCTTTCAGTCTTGGGATGATTTTTGTTTTGCTTTTGTTTCATGTTGTTAGAGCACATGGGGAGCTGCCACTTAGACTTCGGTCATGGAGAAAGTGGTGCTTAGAAAAACCATGGAATAACATTTTTCATCATGAAAAGATTCATAGAAAACAGGATAAGAGCAACAAAGTGCTGGTAAAATCTGTTTGAAATGCACAGAATTGCAGTATCAATAATTGCTTGCAGAACCTTCCATTATTCATATGACTCAAAGACTTTGAAGTGATAGGTATTTTGGTGTGGCTGTGGTCTGCCATACTTGCTGTTAGCTTTCCCCATGGGTCTTTTTAAGCAATTGCAGATTTGAAATATATCCTGGTCCATTGTGGCAACTTCAGAAGATGGAGCAGTTTCACACATCAGTCAGGAGAACTTTTTTCCTGTTCTTGGCTTAGACATAGGCCAATTATGTCACCTTGAAGAAATAATTTGAACTTTTTCTTTAGTATCACTCCTGTATTTTGATAGTAAGTCTTAGGATGGGGACCTTTTTTCACTGTGGGCTTAAGCAACGTTTAGGTGAAATGGTTCAGTGTTAATTGAATCTTCCTGGCACTGTTATATAAATGAAAGCTTTAACAGAGGTAGAGTCTGGGGATTAGTGACAGATAAACTTAATATTGTCATTAAAATAGGGATTTAGAGTGATTAAAGAGAGATGTGACTGGTTATTTTGTGATGGTGGAGAATTCTGAAAAAAATTTCTCTTAATTGTTCAAAACAAAAGGGAAAAATCTCAGATAAAATTATCTGGTCAAATGTATCACAAAAGCAAATCTCTGGTAATTTGTACAGTTATTGTCAGCAATTTGTGTGAAGAAAGCATTCTTCTAATGGGAAGGTACTAACCTGAGGTATTGAATAAGATGTGGACACAGGCTAATAAATCTTTATTGTGTGGTTTTGGCCTGGGGTTTTTTTGTTTGGTTTTTTTT
>VYZV01007063.1:1887-30404 GCA_013401275.1 Pandion haliaetus | reverse complement strand
GCCGGGGCGAGGAGGTAGAAAGCACCAGGAATGGAGCTGAGCCAGGAAGGCGGGAGGGGTGGGGGGAAGGTGTTCTGATGTTTGGTTTCCCTTCCCAATACCCTTGTGTTTGTTTTTGTTTTGATTTGTAGTAAATTAAATTGCTTTTGTTTCTTCCCCAAGTCGAGCCTGTCTTTTGCCCGTGTCCATAAGTGGGGAGTGATCCCTCCCAGTCCTTGTCTCGACCCACGAGCCTGCCTTTGTTTTTTTCTCCTCATCCCAATGTGGCCAGGGGAGGGGGTGGGTGGGTGATGAGCGAGCGGCTTCGTGGTGCTTTGTTACCGGCTGAGCTGACCTGAAACCACGACAATAATGAACAAAATATGGGATATATAGATAATGAACTACAGAAAGAAATATTGGGATTATCTGATGCAAAAATAATAAAAGAATCACTGCTGTCTGTCATGTACAGTGATTTTAGAATAGGGCTAGGCTGCTTTGTATTTTTTTCGGATTGCCTGTGCAGGCCATACAATATACTGAATTAAACAGAACCACAATACTGAAGCAGTTAGAAGAACATATAGGAATTGATACAGTCAAGTGTTTGTGGATTCTCCATTGTACACAGTCTTTAAATCAAGATAAGATAGATAGCCAAAGATATGTAATAAAGCAGCCAGAAGATAGAGGCTTTATCCAGTTACTAGTTAATGAAATTCTATGGCCTATGTTATGTGAGAGGTCAGACTAGACTAGACTAGCATGTCTCAGTGTTTTAGTCTGTGCTTCGCTTCAATCAATTAAAAGCATTTTGAGCCTTGTCAACCAGAAAGATGCCAGAGAGAAATGGTAAAGGAGAATGTTTCGTGTGTCACTCATAGTTCAGTGCGCATCACCAGTTGAAAAGATTAAATTAGCAGTGAATGCCTGATGCTGTTGAGGTCAATAACAGTTTTTGCCTCTGTCTTTAGAGGACCAGGGTTTCAACTGATGAATTTCTTGAAGATAGAGAAATTATATGACTTCATAGGAAATATGCACTTGCTAATTAGTTTCTGCATTCACATGCAAAATGGTATGTTGGGCCATTATGTTCAATATAACGGTATGCTAAATTTCTTCTCCAAAATCTTTACATTATATGTCCTCAAAACCACTCCACGCCTATTTATTTCGATATATAAGCACTATTTCAATCCAGACACTACTTTTTACTGAAAAATAGGAACAAGGAAATTCACTACAAAAATTTATATTGAATAAGATGACAGTAGAGTATTTAAATAAAAGTCCATCCTTCAGTATAGAGGTACTGCCACTGCAGTTATATTTGTTCACGTAAGCATGACAATTCAGAAAATGTCAGTCACATCACTTGTACTTATTAAAATGTGAATGTAATAGCATCTGAGTATATTGTAAACTGTATTCAATAGAGGGCTCTTCTTAAGCTATTAATCTCTGAACCTGTTGTGTGTGCAGATCATCAACATTTCCCCAATAAACATAATTTTTCTGTCTCTAACAGCTCTCTATGCTTATGAACCTAGGAAGAATTCAATTAAGCCAAAATGGAGAAAATCTTCAAGAAACAGGAAAGTGTTATAAAAAGCAAATCTTTTCTTCTTTCTGCACCAAATCTCTCTTCTTCACAGACCTCCTCACCATTCCTAGATAAAACAGCCACATTTCCCATTATAGAACGTACTCTGAATAAATGCCATCAAGCTTTAAAATTTGCTTTTCGTTCAGACCATAAAGGGCAAACAAAAAGCTTGTGAGACTGCCCAAGCAAGCAGAAAGAGGCTGGCACCTAATAGTGCAAATCTTTTGTAAACAGTTCGCTGCAGCCCTATTTCATAAAGTCCACAGCAGACTGCTCTGCATTTATAAATTTCAAGCCTTGAATGGTGAACTAGCCAGGGTTAACTTTGCTTTCTATTTCTCTGTAGGCAGTCCAACGTCTGCCACATTATGGAGTCAAAAAGTAACAGCTCTTTTCCATGCATCTTCAATGTAGGGATGGTTTACTGGAAGGGTAAGAGTCAAGAAGTGGATACACATGTAAAATCAAAATAATAATGGCAGGTAGATTGTTATTTGATATAGTTTGGAGTGAGATACCATAATCAGAAGCAAACAAAAATCAGTACCACTGTTTAAGCAACATTTATCTATTAGGTTAAACTGTTTGCAAAGGAAATTTATGTGCCAAGGTTATAAAGATTCTAAAAGACACTATTTAATTATCCCTTAGTTGAACAAAGAAGTCCAGAAAGAGCATGATACAGGACTAATGGACCAGCAAAAATGCAAAGTACCATTCAGCACTAAAGTAATTGGGCAGAACACAGAAAGAGACCAGGATAAATGATTACTTCATTAATTTTAAAATTAAAGGGCAAGATAAGGCAGTCACTGTCATAGAGAGTTATTAAGGTAAAATCAGCTAATCAGCACAATTTAAATGTAAAGAAGTCATCCAATGCCTAGCAATTTCAGAAGAGCATGAAATAAAGCAATTTGATGTAGCTTTATCAATGAAGCCACACAGATAAGTGTTTTAGTCTAAGAGTTTTCTAATTTATTGTAGCCTTTGTTTAATACACTGACTACTGTAAATTAAGGATGGACACCTCCCAAAAGGTGTAGGGTTTGGGACAGGCTTATCCAACATTTTGCAGATTTCCATGCTTTTCAAGAAATTTCGTATTTCTTGCTTCCATAATGCTCCTGTAAAAACTGTCATCAGCCTTTCCATACAAATTCAGTCCTCCTACCTGACCTACTGGCCACCTTTGTAATCTGTTCTTTATAACAGAGGTTTTTATCTTGCTTTCTGAGTTGCCTTCCCCCTTTCTGTTGCACTGACTCATCACTTTTAACAAAAAAAAATGGGCTGCCTCCCCAAATGCAACATGTATATACAGAAGTCACAAGATGTCCCTTTTCCCTCTTCCTTTATGAACTCACATTTCACATAGAAGGCATTTTTGTCCTGTATGGGTTCCTCTACAAATTCCATTAGAACCTTCTTTAATATTAAAATTTAAAAAAAAAAAATAAAAATGGCACAAATATTCAAATAGCCTTGAGCCTTCTTCAAAAATACAATCTTATTACTGGGTGTTTGACTAAGTAGCTTAAATGGTATCAAATCCTAGAATACCTCCTGTATCTCTTTCAGTCCATTGGCAATATTCATTTGCTTACTCCGGAAGTATTTAATATGCCTTAAATCCTGTCCAGCATGCCTGACTAGCAGACTGTAACTCTTCATTTATTTATATTATATCCTGGTACTGCCATGGAAATATAATGTCTCCTGAGAGTAAAAGCCTTAGGGCTTGTGCATTATATGCTTAATCTGTTATCAGCACATCACTGTGTTCCCCCTTATAGCAGTAAGTGAATTCTGGGACAATAATATGTTAGTACTTTCTACTGACAGACAAGTTAGTATATAATGAAAACCGGGGTTTTCAATTTGTTAACAAAGATGCATTTTGACAACAATATTGAAATGGAAAAATGTATAATAAAATTTTAAATGTCTAAACCTGAAAACATTCTTTTTCTAGGCTACCTGCCAAACAATATTTTATGAGGAAGGTTGGATAGGTATAGACATAAAAGCACACAGATGGAATAAAAGTTGTGATAGCATCTCTCTCCTTTTAAAACATTGAATTTTGGCAAAAAATTGGTTCTACAGATTGAAGACTGAAAAGCAAAATTAGAAATTCTGGTTCATATAATCTTGCTCATGTATCAGTCTCATTTTTTTAATCTGGGTTTCACCTATGGCGTTGTTGTGGTTTCAGCTCAGTCGGTAACAAAGCACCACGAAGCCGCTCACTCACCCCCCACCCCCTCGCCTGGCCACGTTGGGATGAGGAGAAAATACAAAGGCAGGTTCGTGGGTCGAGACAAGGACCGGGAGGGATCACTCCCCACTTATGGTCACGGGCAAAAGACAGGCTCGACTTGGGGAAGAAACAAAAGCAATTTAATTTACTACAAAACAAATCCAAACAAGGATATTGGGAGGGAAAACCAAACATCAGAACACCTCCCTCCCACCCCTCCCGCCTTCCCGGCTCAGCTCCATTCCCGGTGCTTTCTACCTCCTCCCCCCCGGCGGCGCAGGGGAACAGGGGATGGGGGTTGAGTCAGCTCGCCACACATCGTCGTTGCCGCTCCTTTCCTCAGGGGGAAGATTCCTCACTTGTCCCCTGCTCCACCGTGGGGTCNCTTCCCTGGCACGGGTCCTTTCCGCGGGCTGCTCTCCAGTCTCACACTGCTTCAGCGCGGTTTTTACCATGGGGTTACGGCCATCTTCGGGAGCCTCCGCTCCACCGTTCACCTCCATGGGCTGCAGGGGGACAGCCTGCCTTCTCACCACGGGCTGCAGAGCCATCAGCCTCGTCAGGCGCCCCCTCCTCCCCCTCCTTCTTCACTGACTCCAGTATCGGCAGAGATGTTCCTCTCACGTTTCCCAACCCCCACACTGCTGGTTCCCCTTCTTAAATATGTTCTCCCAGAGGCGCTACCACCGTCACTCCCCTCCCAGACGCGGGTCCGACATTTTGGCATGTCCGACCTTCTAGCAGCTTCTTAAAGGGGCCGCTTCTGCAGCCCCCCTCCCCTGCCACCAAGGAAAACCGCGCCACACAAACCCATAACAGGCATATAAGCACTGATTTTGAAACACTAATTTTACACTATTAATGACATCAAGACAAGATGTTTCCAACATTAGAAATCCCATTCAAAAAGGATTCCCTCAAAATCCCTCTGGAGGACTGGCAAAGTCCAGGAGTTTCATCTTAGTCTATGCTGCCAAACAAAAAGAAAACGTGTATTGTGACGTTGAAATTTTAGAAACACTTTTATGTTTTTAAATTGTTTTTGTAAGTACAGAAAACAAGTGAGAAGAAAGCGCAACATTCTGAAAGACATTTGATTGTTTTCTGTATTCAAAAGTAAGCCATATAAAGCGCCCTGCAAAACTCAATGGTTTACTCTGCATTGCAATATGTAACAAATGTTCCTTTCAGATGGCTCTACCTTGTTTTGGTCTGAGACACAGAGAATATCATCCTGTTCTTTTGGTAAAACACTCATGGAGACAACTGGAGTATGCTAATTGGTGTTATTTGCTGAGTTATAATTAGGCAAGGCACTGAACTGGAAAATCAAATCTGAACACCCTTTCATTCTGAAAAAGTATGGATTCAGACCAAACTCTGGATCACTACTCTGCAGCTGTCTTTAAATGATATGTAGTTGACCGCAAGAAGCATTTCAATATTCTATAGTACCAAAATACTGGAGTTTATAACACTGTGCTTTAAGGTACTTTGGACTAGCACAGTTGCATTTTTATACTATGGTTAACCAAGACAAATATAATAGATATGTACACAGACATCTTAAAATTGTGGAATCTTGTGACTTTGGCCATCTGTCTCACACTCATTTTAATGCAGACTTGCATAAAGTTATGTGGTCTGAAATTTAAGGGCAAAACATTGACCTGCACCTTCACTGTCTTCTGCCATTCTGTCTTAGCTTGCAATGAAGGATAATATTTTCTATGCCTGTAAGATACTCTTAGAAATTAATCCTTGTTGCTAATTACATTACTGTCCATATTTTGTGTGGGTGTCAGCCAGAAGACAGAAAGTAGATAGTGATGTAATGTTTTCATTGATGTGTATTTTTATATTTCTTTTACTAACATTTTAAATGCTCCAGAATTATAATGGTTCTTTTTTTCCTGCTCATTTCTTTAGTTTTAAAAGAACTGGGAGTATGGTCCTGTATTCTGTAAGTAATATGAAGTTGTTAAAAGGGCTGTAAAATAAGTCATGTATTTAAATAATACATAAGGTGAAGAATTGGATCTATGAAATTATACGGGGCAGAATCTATTTCAGGCATGCAGATACATTTTAACAAGCTCCCTGCAAAATAAGTCCGGAAGCATGGTCTAAAGACAGCAATGTCAGTTAAGTTTGGAAGTCATGAAAAGAGGGCAGTGCATTATTAACTGAATTAATAACAGTACCATACAAATATAGCTATCTAGCTTACACACTCAGGATGATTTGTGGCCTTGGTTCTGCACTGCACTGTATGGATTCACTAGCTTCTGTCCCTGGCAGCTTGGGGATGGCTCACAGTTAGGGTTCACCACAAAATGTAGACACATCTTTGTGTGCTTCACTGATGAGTACTTTTGTTCAAGATTCACATCACCCAAAAGCTCTTTCTCCTAGATGGGAGCTGCTGTCCTAGATGGGACAGCACTTACACACCTTAGAGTAAATAAACTGAGATGTGGTTTCTGCTGCCAACTCAAGGTTATCTTACTAGAAGTGTAACTGCCAGGAGCTGCATACAGTTACTGAGTAACTTGCAAAACTAAGTGTTGATGGCATTTTGAAACCAAGTATTCCCCTAAATATCATGACAGCAGGGCCTGAGCTATGAAGTATTTTCAGAATAGCCTTCCAGGAGAACAAGAAGTCTTATGAGGAGCGGCTGAGGGAACTGGGGTTGTTGAGCCTGGAGAAAAGGAGGCTGTGGGGAGACATTATCGCTCTCTACAACTGCCTGAAAGGAGGTTGTAGTGAGGAGGGTGCTGGTCTCTTCTGTCAGGTGGCTGGTGATGGGACGAGAGGAAATGGCCTCAAGTTGGGGCAGGGGAGGTTTAGATTGGATATTAGGAAAAATTTCTTTACTAAGAGGGTTGTCAGACATTGGAACAGGCTGCTCAGGGAAGTGGTGGAGTCACCATCCCTGGAGGTTTTCAAAAAGCATGTAGACAAGGCCCTTCATGACATGGTTTAGTGGGCATGGTGGTGTTGGGTTACAGTTGGACTCAGTGATCTTAAAGGTCTTTTCCAACCTAAACGATTCTATGATTCTATAGCATCTTATGTAAGTAACTGTGAGAGACTGAAAGAGTTAATGTCTCAAACATTGTGGTGGGGCAAGTTCTGCTTAAAGACAAACCCTGCACAGCAAGGAACCAAGGTGAAAAGCCCATCAGCTCAGACAACAGCAACAGGAGGGGGAGGGTGTGCTGTAGGGTGTGCAGCTCCCTGTTCTGATAAGCTGTTCTGATACAAAGATCAAACAATGGCCACGTCTGCAGGGAAGAAGTTATTCCCCAAACAACTCCGAGGCCCAAGGGCTCACAAACTACTCATTAGCCTAATAAGTTCAGGTGCCCGCCCGAAGGAGGGGCAAGGATTATAAAAGGACACAAACTGAAGCCCCGGGTACACAAGCCCACTGGAACTGCACCCCCTGGCTGACTGAACCAACCCTGGACCCAGGACTGGTGAAACCTTTCTCTTTTCCTTTTTCTCTCTTTGTCTTGTTCTCTCTTTCCTTTTCCTTTTCCACAATCCCTATGCCTCAACCCTTTAAGACATAAAACTTTTGAACAAGTCTGGGACTAGGAGTGGATCCAGCTGCCCTGGGCCCTTCTTTGAGGAGGAGTCTAGAAAGAAAGAGGGTCTGCTTTGAACCTCGTGACTCCATGGGAGGGATCTCCTTCTTCCCTGAATTGATGTATATGGTTACCCTGCGTTACATGGTTTACAGAAGTAGTCCCATGCCAATTTCTGTTGTGAGAAACCTCACCACCTACTTTTATGCCTCCCCAGTTAGGTTTGCTTCTGTCATGAATAAAATCTTTAACTGATCATTTGTCATTGCTTCACCTTATTTTAGCCTGAGGGAATTCCAAATTTAACACAAATCCCTGGTCTGTCCAGTCTGGGTCGTGACAGTACCTGATAACCCAGAGTTTAGGGAAGCTTCTTGAGAAAGAGAAGGTCCCAATTCAAATCATTGGTTTGCTCCAAATCTACATATTCATTCTGCAGCTCACACATAAGAGGCCAGCCCTGTCTTTAGCACTGCATGTGACAACAATGTTCATTGAATTAGCTGGGGGGATACTCCAGGTTTTGGAGCTCACCTAACATATCCGTCTAATTTGTGGCAATTTAAATCACAGGAGAGGTTTTCATTGGCACTTCTGACAGCCTAATTTGAGTAGCTCGCTGATCATAGTGGGGGCTGCTGTGAATCTCATTCCTATAATCTTTGCATTCCCAAGTCTTTGAACAGTCAGTGTCACTACATGATGCAATTCCTAAACAATCAGCATCAGTCTCTCTTCTTTCAGCACCAGTCCCCTGACCTGAGCAGAAACTGAGGAAGACTTTTAGTGATTAACTCTGTGTACTATATGAACACCTTCCAGAGCTGTCTTGTAATACTATTTTAGGTTTTTTTGCTATACGGGTAAACAATTTCCACAGTAGCAGTTGGTTACATGGCTAATTACCCACAAAGCATACCACAGTCAAACAACAATGTGTACACCAAATAGATATTAGAAAAATAATTATTTTGGTGCTGACCTTTTCTATCCATGCTGGGAATGTGTATTAATATTCAGTGATGTACTTGGCATGAAACACAACAGTTTATCTTATACTTAACAGCCTACTGTTAAAGTCCTTATTAATGTTGGTTTAAAACTACATATAGTCTACTCATGTCTATGCAAAAATATTTTTTTTCTAAGTCCCAGCTCTCACGTGGGTGATCCTTCCAGTGAATGTGCTGCATGATCCTGGCCTTGGACTCCCCAACTTTGAGCCTGGGCCTGAAAGTGCCAACACTTCAGCTTATCACCTGTCACCCTTTTATAGAGACCTGAATCACTTCTGAAAGTAACATTTAAACTCTTTACAGGAGATAGGCAGCAAAGAACAGTTATAGTTAAACAATACAGCTTTTATAAAGGGAACCTGACTGTTGTTCACCTACATATTAAGTTCTTAAGTCAGGTTGTCACCTTAGCAAATCTCTGTTTGTCAGATACCAGAGCAGCTGACTATCTTTCCTTCTGAAACACAAGAAGCCTCTCCCCTTGTGCCTCTTATTACAAACATTTCTCTCGCCTGCTCGCTTTTCAAATTGTGTTTATTCTAATCTTTCCTTTGATGCCCTTTTCAAGGAACATTAATTCCTATATGTTAATGTCTGATGGATGAGGCACCAGTGTTATATCCAACACATTTCCCTGAAAGATATTTAGGTACGAGTGGTACATTTCAAAACTGAAAATTATTCAAGTCTAGGTTAGATGCTAATATGCACATATCCCCTAATCCCTTTGCTTTCCAGCCCAAGTAAGTATCTATCTCACTCATTGTCTCCTATTATAAAAGGTTAGACAGAAATGTGAGAAACTGTGACAAGCTGAGTGAACATAAAAGTATTTCAGAATATTTTCATATGTTCCATAAGCTCTTATGAGGTGAGCTGAGCATGAGGGAGGTTTTCTTCTAATTATTGGTTTTGGACACTTAAAATGTGTCAGTGTTACCTACGTGGTTTTTGCGGCTCTGGTTCTATGTGACTTGTCTGGGATCCCAAAGGAAACTATAATGCCAGAAAGAGATTCCAGTGTATTTCTTCCATTCTGTCTGTGACCTTCTTTATGAAATTCCCCTTTTCTCTGATTTTTTTTTTTTTTTGCCATTATAAACTCTAGCAAAGATATATACAGATTGCAGTTTAAAAGAGAAATATTGAAATAATTATTTCTGTAAAACATGAAAAATATCCAAATAATGGAAAGTAAAGCCAAACCAGAACATTCATAGTGCTTTGTGAAACTTCTGAAAAAATATTCTAAATATTGAGTTCTTCAAACTCACATTAACAGCCATTTTCTGTCTTTCAATTAATTTTGATCCATGTAAAGGTACTGCTATCACAGAACTGTGTGAAAGATTATGACTTAGGCCTCAAAATGATATTTTAGATCCTGTGAACTGTCACCATAAGATTACCCAGTAGAGCTATGCTGAGGTTAGTGGAATCATAGAAGTAGAATATGAGAACACGCTGCAGTTCAAAAAAACCCTACAAGTTTTGTTCAGTAAATAAGAATAACCCCTTCAATTGGGACATATGCATTGCATTGGAAGTGTACATGGCCTCATGAGGAGACTAAGCAGTTCACAGAAAAGAAATCTGGCGGGGGGGTGACTACACATAAATCTCTGGAAAAGTATGTGGTGAAGTATCATGTATGGTCAGTGTGTTCTTGTAATCTTCCGTATTTATCTGCATACCTTGTCATAGATAGTGTAGTTAGATGGACTTGGGGGTCTGTGTCACTACAGCTCCTCTTGCCTTTTTACGACATTCTCTATGTTCAGAGTGGGTATATGTTCTTTGTCCAAAAAGTAGATGAAAAAAATAATTCACAGAAGAAAAAAACGTCCAAAATAGACCAGTATGTACCATGGAGGATTATATGGCATTTGCAATATTTCAGTGAAAAAGTATATGTCTGTTGCCAGCTGATTACAGAATAACATGGACTACCTAAGGTTTGGCAGGACGTGTGCTGAAGGTTAAAGCTGTGCCTGTAAGTTTCTAAGGACATACATTATTCAAGGCCCTGTGCAATTATCATATATTCTGTTGACTATTAGGACATGTCTGCAATGCACAATACTGTTCAGAGCAGAGTTATGAGCAAAAAGCAAACTCTGGAACCAGAAAAAGGGTAAGTGTCTTTGCACAGTTAGTAGAGAAACATTGCTCTCAGGACTCAAGCTTGTATCTCCTCAGAGGAGTACTGCAATGTACTATGATAACAAATCTACTCAGTTAGAGCTTTCTGGGGCTCTTTGAGCTACATTTTACCATAGAGTAACAGCATGTTTTCAGTCACCTCAGGTATATTAAAAAAGATCAAGGCAAAGAAAACAGACTAGATCACAGCAACTTTACTGTAGCAGGTCTATTATATGGGTTATTCATGTAAATCAATGGGAAGTGTTGGCTGCTTGTCATTTTTAATTTAATTTTGTTGGCTAAATATGGACTGAACTCATACACTCAGAACACCAAATATTTTCATTTATAACTATCTATATTTTACATGTGTGTTAAGAAATGTGATGGGACATGGAACTATAGTGTAGAATGGAACAGTCATGTACAGCTAACTTCCATTTTCTCAGAGTTATTAGAAGATTGCAGGTCACCTTGGAAGCAGAAAGTTCTCTTGCTTTTATGCAAATGTTGTACTTGCTTAGTACTGGACCAACAACTGGAACTACTTAGTTTTGAACTAAAGACATTTCTACGGTCTGATATCTCCTGGTTATTTGTGATTTAAGAATTTAATGAAAAATGCAGCAAAATGTGTCAGCTTAACAGATAGTCTAGGTGACAGCTCTAATATATGACAGGTAAGTGATAAAATGTCAGTTTGAGAGAATTATGAAACATTTGATACCATCTTTGGTATGACACTCTTTTCCGTCTACTTTAATTTAGAAAGCTTCACCCTTGACAAAAGGTCAGATATATATAGTGAACAATAAACCAATGGTCTTATCTAAATTGGTTGATGATTAGGATTTTTATGAATAAAGCTTTCTGTTGTAACTAGTTTAGCATAAAAACAGTAATACCCTAAGTAATGCCTTTATCAATGATCCTGAGCTGTACTATGGTGTCCATTGTAGTGAAGACAAACTGAGCTACTCAAAGTTATTTCAAGTATAGTGTCACTCTCCTAATGTGTCTTCTATTTTGTTATAGCTAAGTCACCTTGACAAGTTGTTTTTAAAGGCATAGGGATTTAGATGTACTAACTGTATTTATCACAAGAACTAACATTTATGAGTGATCACCAGGAGATTTGATATGAAATGGAAATTAGGGAAATTATTCCCAAAGAAAGTGTGTTTCCATATTTCTCAATGATATTATTTTAATACTTGTGCCCATTTTTTTATCACTTCACATTGTCCCTTGTTCATGCATTGTTCAAAAATATTTTTTATTGCTATACTTTTGAAAAAAATTTTAATTTATAGCCACTTCAAAAATACTGACTACTAATTAATTGGATTTGAAAGCAATTTATATAGGATTACACAAATCAAATTTTATGACACACTGATCCAGAACTGCTTTTTAACCAACACTGGTCACTCTGATACATGACTGTCTTAATTTTCCAAATGAGTTTGTAGATTTTGGTCATCTTCCTCCATGAGACTTCAGTTTTGGCATTCTATCAGTCTATCTATTTCCTTATTATTATCTCAACGCTATTAGATCATAAATAATTTTTTTTTCTGAATATGTAATCTGCCTGTATTATTTGGCACTCCCACCAACAGTAAACCGGTATCACTCAAAACTCTGCAAACCCATATAGTGCATGTCATACCATGACAGTGGGATGTGACCGGGGTTTCAAAGATGGGTTTTGTGCAGCAAAAATCTGGTTAAAATATAGTTAAGTCTCAGAATAGATGGACACAGATTTCAGATTTGCATGGAAATACTGTCCAGGCTGAGTTGTTCAGAGTACAGCCATTTTAGTGCAACCCATAATAGAGGCTGGTAGTCCTCCAGGTTCTTCTCTCCTGAAACTTGACTGCTTGATATTTACAGGCATGATGATAGAAAAATTTTGAAACAGTCACTGAGGGCAAGCGTACTGATACCATGTAATAGCAAAGTGTGAAACCCTGGCCCTCTAAATTGCCTTCTAGTGTCTTCCTCTCCCTTCAATTGTAATGGAAATTTTGGAGGAAATTAAAAGGGAAGTTTGTACCCAAAACTTTAGATACTCTGAATTATACCTAGGTGCTTAGACAAACATAAAGTGGAGGATATGAATGCTTTCTTACATATCTTATAAAGTCCCAGCTAAAATCTACAAGCCTTTAAAAAATAACGACAAAAGTTTCATTGATTCATTGGGTCCCTATGTCTGTAGGAAGAGTAATCCACTGTGTAATTAAATTCAGTAACTCTGCTCCATTTTCACCAGTGTTTGTCTTCTCCTCACTGTAATTTGCACATAGAAGTGAAGGTCAGAGTTGAAATGCAACTTGCTTAATCTTTGTTTCATTCTCAAATTACTTATTTCCTATAGTTTTTAAAAATTCATTCTAATGTTCAGCCTTGGCAAGTAGAGGAAATCATGTGCCTGTGCATGTCAGGGGAAAAATCTGGGATTCATATATTGAAAACAGGCCAAAGTTACCTATTTGTCTTAACTTTACTGTTCATTTGGCAGCATTCTGTGAATTTTTACAAATCATTATTTTCATTTTGTTATTGTTGCTTCTGTGGGAACAAATGAAGGTGGAACAGAGGAGGGTAAAAGTGTTGATAGATTATTTTTAAAATGGGGAAAGTAACAAATGGAGAGAGAACGAGAGAAGACATGGAAAAAAAAAAGGTGGGGAGGTGGTTCTGGGCCAAAACGTGCTGACAGCCAGGGGAAGATCAAGAGGTGAGAGTAAGAACGAAAGAAACAGAGAAGCCTACTGAGGCTTTTAAATAAAGACATTTGGCTGCAGGTAGAAACATTAACTAATAACACTAGACTCCCTCTTAAAAGGATGTAGACCTAAAGAAGCACTCCAGTGAGAGGTGTCATAGACACATACAAACTGTTATCCTAGATCAAAGCAGGGGTCTTGTTAATCAGCTAACTTCTCCTCAGCAGGACCCAGCTGTTTCAGGAAAGCTCTGAAAGACTGAAGGTTTTGGAATACCAGTCCCCAGAGTAACCTCCTACCAAATGCCTGTTATTGAGGAATTGGCTAGTATTTGTATTTTGGGTTGCTTTTTTGCCTTTAGCTGGTGTAACTGAGAATTCTGGCCATTCACATGAGTGAAGAACTCTTTTCTAATTCCTTGAAGTTCTTTGGGTGTGAACCTGGCTGGAGGTTAATTAAAGATCTAAGTTTTTATCCTAGTTTGCAGCAATATGCTGGCACAACCACTTTTAAAAGGGTAAAGGTGTGTTGTGTGAGCAGCCTTTTACTGTATTGTATTGGGTTTGTGTGGCAACGTTTTGGTAGCAGGGGGAGTTACAGGGGTGGATCCTGTGAGAAGCTGCTAGAAGCTTCCCCTATGTCTGACAGAGCCAATACCAGCTGGGTCTAAGACGGACCCACTGCCAGCCAAGGCCGAGCCCATCAGCGATAGAGGTAGCGCCTCTGTGATAACATATTTAAGAAGGGAAAAAAGTTGCGGGAGGTACAGAAACAGCAGCCAGAGAGACGAGTGAGAACATCTAAGAGAAACAGCTCTGCAGACACCAAGGTCAGTGAAGAAGCGGGGGGAGGAGGTGCTCCAGGTGCCGGAGCAGAGATTCCCCTGCACCCCTTGGGTAAGACCATGGTGAGGCAGGCTGTCCCCCTGCAACTTATGGAGGTCCATTGTGGAGCAGATATCCACCTGCAGCCCATGGAGGACCCCACACCACAGCAGGTGGGTGCCCAAAGGAGGCTGTGATCCTGTGGGAAATCCGCGCTGGAGCAGGCTCCTGGCAGGACCTGAGGTCCTGTGGAGAGAGGAGCCCAAACTGGAGCAGTATTGCTGGCAGGACTTGTGACCCTTCANGGGGAGGACTGTCTCCCATGGGAGGGACCCCACGCTGGAGCAGGGGAAGAGTGTGATGAGTCCTGCCCCTGAGGAGGATGAAGCAGCAGAAACAAGATGTGATGAACTGATTGTAACTCTCATTCCCCATCTCCCTGCGCCACTGAGGAGGGTAGGTAGAGAATCCGGGAGTGAAGCTGTGCCCGGGAAGAAGGGAGGGGTGGAGGAAAGATGTTTTGAGATTTGGTTTTATTTCTCATTACCCTACCCTTGTTGACTGGCAATAAATTAAGTTAATTTTCCCCAAGTCGAGTCTGTTTTGCCCGTGACAGTAATCGGTTAAGTGATCTCTCCCTGTCCTTATCTCGACCCGGGAGCCCTTTGTTATATTTTCTCACCCCTGTCCAGCTGAGGAGGGGGAGTGATAGAATGGCTTTGGCACGCACCTGGCGCCCAGCCAGTGTCAACCCACCACAGCCTTTTTGGTGCTGAAACCTGGAAATGTGAGAAATTTGAGATAACGATATTAATTGAGAGAGGTAATGCACAAAACATGGACTGAACACAGCTAGAGAGTGAAGAGCTGTATGACAAGTGGGGAATTTTTGTTGTTGTCATTGTGGCAAAGGAATGAGAGGTGGATTGTGCATAAATTGTCCACTTTTTGTCAGTGTTGTGATGTTATTAATTTGATTTTTGATGTGAAGAATTATTTTTTGTTGATGTAAATGATGTTTGTGAAAACTGTGAAGATTTTGTGTGATGAATGTAGATTTTAATGATAATTCTTAAATACATGATGCACAGAGGGGAGAGGTGGAATGTATTGGATTTGTGCGGCAAGTGGGATCTCAATTGGATTTTTATACTAGGAATTTCAAAGTGCTATCAGAAAAAGAGACAAATTTTTCTCCTTGTATTACATAGGATACTCCATGTGCTGTTAACACTTCAAAAAGAAGACATTTACCTTTATAGAAGGGTAACTCGTTTTAACTCCTCACTTCAGTAATTTTCTGTTCTCTTTGGTGACTAAAGTAGTCTTTTTCCCCTTAAAATGTTTTAGAATATTCCTTTTGCATTTAGATGTGCATTCCAGTGTTGGACAAACAGCCAGTCCTCCTGTTACCTTGTCCCATTCTGATCCTCTTTCCTCCAAACATTTTTGAAGACATCTATGTCACTTCTTCCTCCACTAAGCCAAACTTAGTCTCATGAAAGAAAGTGTGCAGATGTAAACACATGCACAACATTACCAGATACTAAGGTTCTTGTTCATGCATGCACAAACACACATGGACTCCTCTCCAGGTACCACGATTCATGTTCAAGTATGAATATCTTCATACTTGTGTAATTCTCTCTTTTGTTTCCCTGTTTTCTGCCCCAGCACATAACTCAGCGCACTATAGTCAGTCACACTGGGTTTTTTCCTTTGCCTCTCACTTTTCAAGCTTTGTTTTCATGATTGTTTCACAGAAGTCTATGTCCTGTTCATACACTCTAGCCTCTATTCAATCCATTTAACTTGAGGCATCTAACTGAGCAGTCTAAGTCAAATGCTTTGCTGCTCTGGGCTGTCTATACCTCCAGAATGTGATTCAGCTCTTTAGTGGGTTGAATTACCTTTTGGAAGTTCCTGTACCTTCCCCTGACAGAAAAGTGCCTTGGGTAACACTGTTCCTAATTTAAGCAGCGTCTGAAATTAGGTGGAACTGAAACAAGTCCCACATCTTACAAATAGGATGCTGATAGACAGATGGCTTTCCAGCAGAACAGGCAGTTTCAATTGCAATTCAAATAGATGGGAAAGGGGGGAAATTTCATTTTCATGCAGCTCGGTTCATAACACATGGCACAGTATAGGCTGATGTTCTAGTTCTAATGATCATGCTGTGAGCATATAATGCATCATCATTTTAAAGAAATATGTCTTTTGTACTAGTGAACTGAAATAATTATTTGCCAGTAAAAAGCACAATAACCAGAGAGGAAGGTCCCTGATCATTTATCTGTACTAAGAGACAGATCTGCCACAAGAAAAGTGTGTGATTAATATTCAAAGTGGAAAAGAATAAACCATTCAAGCAACTGAAATTATGCTAAGAAAAATCATCTTAGATTACCAACATAGAAAGCCAAGGCTGTGTTATCATGTACCCTGATTAGAAATTCAACTATAATATTCCTTTCTTCTTTGATGCCTATAATAATATTCCTTGCATTGAGTACTGAGCTGTCTTTGGTGTTTCCAGTTCTACAGAAGTGTGTAGCTTGGATTTTTCCCATTTAAGTAAATAAAAGTGCATTAAACCTCATCAGATGTTAAATTGACTTTGAGTCCAAGTTAGTAGCAATAAACTAGTGCTGTGTCAGTGATAATTCTTCATACCCAACCAAACCAAACAGAGAAATGAGGAGAAATAAGAATGGAGTCTTTGTTATAGCTTGCATCGTCAGCAATATAGCAAAACACTTTATGTCAATGTTCATAATGCCTTTGGTTTACATATAATATAGAAAGCAATCAAAATCTGTTGGGATTTGTGTTGGTTGGGTTTTTTTTCACAATCTCAAAGAAATAGTTTCTAGCCTTTATGGCAGCCCCAATCAATAAGCATATCCTGGCATTGTAGCTTTTTCACCATTTTGTTAGTGTCATATTGTACACAGTGTCCACAACTTTTTCCTGTTGCATACCTGCAAGCAGCAGCTGTTTCATGTTCTTTTGCGCTATAGCTGTCCCTAGGCTTTATAGCCTCATCCTTTAACATTAACCTTCAGCTCAGTGGCTGATATAAATGCTCAGAGACCTCATTCCAAATGTATTTATGCAGGAAAAGTGGGTAACTCCTTCCTTTGTCCTGGTTCCTGTAATACTGGGGTGATGAGGCTGATAAAATACAGCAACACTTTGCCTTTCTGCTGAAGAATGAGTGAATCAGTCAAGTAAATTAAATGGAAATCCCTAGCAACTAACTGAATGTCACACAACTGGGTCTCATACAACTCAGGCTAGAGCTATACATGTGTCGTGGTTTCGGTTTCAGCTCAGCCGGTAACCGCGCCACACAAACCCATAACAACATGTTACTGAGTTGAATAGTTAGATGGCATGTGATTCACTGCATGCATGATACCTGTCATGATATTAATTTCAACCACACAATGTATAGTCTTTATACTTCCATGATGACTAATTAGTAGTCAGCTGTTCCACCTTCCATACAAAGGCAGAGTTTATGAGACTTCCACTTGCTATTGGGTGCCCACATTCCCTTCAGAGTTGAGAGGTAAGCCGGCAAAGATAGAATAGAATCATAGAATCATTTAGGTTGGAAAAGACCTTTCAGATCATCGAGTCTAACCATCAACCATGCCCACTAAACCATGTCATGAAGGGCCTTGTCTACATGCTTTTTGAAAACCTCCAGGGATGGTGACTCAACCACTTCCCTAGGCAGCCTGTTCTAATGTCTGACAACCCTCTCAGTAAAGAAATTTTTCCTAATATCCAATCTAAACCTCCCCTGCCCCAACTTGAGGCCATTTCCTCTCGTCCCATCACCAGCCACCTGACAGAGGAGACCAGCACCCTCCTCACTACAACCTCCTTTCAGGCAGTTGTAGAGAGCGATAATGTCTCCCCTCAGCCTCCTTTTCTCCAGGCTCAACAACCCCAGTTCCCTCAGCCGCTCCTCATAAGACTTGTTGTTCTCCAGGCCCCTCATCAGCTTTGTTGCCCTTTTCTGGACACACTCCAGCGCCTCAGTGTCTTTCCTGTAGTGAGGGGCCTAAAACTGAGCGCAGGACTCAAGGTGTGGCCTCACCAGTGCCGAGTACAGGGGGATGATCACTTCCCTGCTTCTGCTGGCCACACTATTTCTGATACAGGCCAGGATGCCATTGGCCGCCTGGCCACACTGCTGGCTCATATTTAGCTGGCTGTCAACCAGCACCCCCAGGGCCTTTTCTGCCAGGCAGCTTTCCAGCCACTCTTCCCCAAGCCTGTAGCGTTGCATGGGGTTGTTGTGACCGAAGTGCAGGACCCGGCACTTGGCCTTGTTGAATCTCATACAATTGGCCTCAGCCCATCGATCCAGCCTGTCCAGATTCCTTCCCTTGAGCAGATCAACCCTCCCTCCCAACTTGGTGTCATCTGCAAACTTACTGAAGGTGCACTCAATCTCCTCGTCTAGATCATTGATAAAGACAATTAAAGAGAACTGGCCCCAGTACTGAGCCCTGGGAAACACCACCTGTGACCCGCTGCCAACTGGATTTAACTCCATTCACCACAACCCTCTAGGCTTGTGCACCCAGCCAGTTTTTTACCCAGCAAACAGTATACTTGTCTAAGCCATGTGCCGCCAGCTTCTCAAGGAGTATGCCATGAGAGACAGTGTCAAGGCCTTACGGCCTTACTGAAGTCCAGGTAGACAAAATCCACAGCCTTCCCCTCATCCACTAGGCGGGTCACCTGGTCATAGAAGGAGATGAGGTTGGTCAAGCAGGACCTGCTTTTCATGAACACATGCTGGCTGGGCCTGATCCCCTGCTTGTCCTGTACCTGCGGTGTGAGCACACTCAAGATGAACGACTCCATAATCTTCCCTGATACCAAGGTCAGGCTGACAGGCCTGTAGTTCCCCAGATCCTCCCTCCCACCCTTCTTGTAAATGGGCGTCACACTGGCAAGCCTGGACTACATAAAGCAAGGCATTTAGGAGCAGACACAGGGAAGCTGTATAGCTGGTAAGCACCTGCCTGGAGGGCAGTGGGCACTTCTAATCATGTAAAGAATAATTTGAATAAGACCAGGTGCAGAAAAGGCTATTAGGGAAATGGAGACCCTATCTTGTGAGGGGAAATTAGAAATTGACTTGTTTAGTCTAGCAAAATGAAAGGTAAGCAGGGACATGGTAGTGAAACAGCTACACAATGAGTTCTGTGATGACACCTGAACTATTTAAAGCAAATCTGTTGCCCCACCATATGCAATTGCTTCTGCTGATTGATGTGGGACATTGTTCTCCATTGCCTTACTCAGAATGCTCTAGCTTCCTTAGCTAGGACATTTAGGTTAATCGTTTCCATTACGACGTACTTGCACCCTGCTGTTTATAGCCACAGAATGACACCCATGAGATGCTCAAGGACTCAGAAAAGCCTGTATTGTTTCAGCAGTCTTACATTCTGCAGAGCTGGAGACCATTTCCTCTAGGAACAGTAGTAAAATTTGCTTTGGATTTGGTAAGAGAAACCCAGGTTACCTGAGTACTTTCTGCTTTAAGTTCCTTGCACAACAGAACTGATGCCAGCCCTCCTAACCCTTTATCTACTCACCCTTGTATGCAATTTTCATTACAGAGTTTTTACTTTAGGAAGCTATCCTGACTTGCTCTTTTCGCTTTCCAAATCTCCTCTCTCACGCAAAGTTTTTGTCTTCAGCTCTTGCAGAATAAGAAATCAGTCCCAGCTGTTCCCTTTGTTATAGTTTAGCATCTGGAAAAGGATTTGGTTTATATATACATGCATGGCAAGGATTTATCAGACAAAATTACCCTGAACTTACACCAACTAACTACTAAATCGCCGTTATTGTTTTTTCAGTGCTTTAAAGAATTATGGAACATGTTACAAACCAAGTGCCAGGTTCCTAAGCAAATTACAGGGCAGAGGAAATGTCTAATGGTAGATTTTTCAAAGACCACTTGCATAAATAATTAAAAAATGCTACTTGCCCTTAAGCAAATAGAAGGAGTTTGAGTCCCCAGCAAATTCTGTAGCAATTTTTTTTTTTATTTCAGAGTAGAATATATCAGGATCAAGCAGCTCCTATATGATGCTGCTTAGCTTTACACTGTGTGAATATAGAATAACCATGAAAACAAACTGCTACATTAGAAACAAAATTTTAAAAAGCCTCAGAAGTCTTTGTACCAGCAATAAACTTAGCAATTATTCAAAATGTTAATAAAATTGAAGGTTTCAATATAGTGATTTTTATAGCTCAAACAATCTAAACCCAAGCAGTCAATTAGCAATGGACAGGAAAACCATCCATAAATACAGCTGCTGAAAAAAATGAAATATCATAATGAAGAAGCTGTAAGCAGCAAATGTGAATGATTTCCATGTGCTGTTAATATCATGGGAAATTAGATATTTAAAGAAGGAAAAAGCTATCGGTACCACATATCAACACCTATCAGTTCAGTTGTCTACTTATTGTTTGATAGCATAGGTTTTTATGCAAATAACAAATGGTCCAGATCAACAGAAACTTTCTATTTCAAATCAGGTTTGAAAGTCAAAAACTTATTTTTTTGTACAGGATGATAATTTGAAAAAATATTTGGTATAAATTTGTTAGCAAAAAAAAAGAAAAAATTATAAGATTGAAGGACAACAAGTTTATATTCCAAAATGAAAAGTTTTTTGACCTGTAAAACTAAAACATTGCTTTCTTTCCAAGGAAAATTTTCCATTACTGTCAATGAGGATTTACTGAAGAAAGGAATGTTAAATAAAAAATATAAATAAAATAAGTATTTTCATACATCACCTAGCCAAAATAGCTTCAAATAAACTAATATTAAAATTAAAGTCCCAGAATACATAATAATTTCCAAAGAAATATCTAAATAAGTATTTAAGGAATTTATTTGTTACACAGTAATATTTTACTACAGAAGTTCCCAATGGATTCAGCTCAGATAAGGGTTCCATCACAGTCAATGAACTAAAGCACACATGGATTCTTCCCCAGCACACATCACATTTAACCAAACTAAGAAACATGTCCACTTTTGCTGAATCTGCAGATCTAATTTCTCTAGTAAATGTTACATTTGATACCCAGAGGTTTTGATTCCCATAAAAACTTAGAGCATGAAAACAGATCTCAAAGAACTTGTAGGTAAAGCATTAGTTTTGGGTTTTTTACCCGTTACATGTTAGATGATCACAATTGTACCTGATTTCAAACACAAGTGCCTTGTTCCTCATTTTGTTCTCTTTGTTGTTGCCATTATTTGTTTCATTTTTCAGGGAGGAGTCGTATTTCCTGTGGGTAGGAAACAGAAAATCTCTTTCTTTGCCTATTGATTGTGATCACAAATCTCTCACGAGCTTAGGCTGCAGTGTTGGGAATGCAGCAGAAGACATTTCACTTATTTATTAAAAAGAAATTTAAAAAATATAAAACCTATTATAACCCTCTCTTTTTTTTTTTCCTTTGGGATGATGATGGAAATGAAGGACATGATTTTTCTCAAGTTTTGTTGTTTGAAGTAACTCTGCCATATAGAAAACATTTGCTTCAGTTGATGACTTCTAGGTTAGAGGTTGAAAAGAAACATTATGCAGCAATTTCTGGGAGTGCTTTGAAAATTTCTGGAAGACTCCATCACTCAGGGTTGCTACTGGAATCTGAAAGGAGTGTACTGTGACAGAGCAACCTATCACATTTTCCAGTGTAAAGTATTACCTGACTCATACTAGCTCTATACGAACTAGGGGAAGTGTAATAATACCTTGCAGGTCCCTATTACAAGGCAGCAAACCCATAAATCCCTGCCAAGCTCATAATTTTCCATTAATAAGCCCTTTCATCTCATGTTAGAAGGTACTTGGGGACATTAGTACACGGAGTTTACCCCCCTGCGTTTTACAGAGCTTGGGTCCAAGTTCTTTGAACTTACTGCTGGCCTTTGAAAAGATTTCTCATTATGGCCTGTACCTGTGAGTGACAGCTCATGCAACTTGATGAGAATGCTACACAACAGAGAGGAGTCTAAACATTTGGAGAAAATGGGTGTACTCAGGCAGTCTCCTTGGCTATTGGCTTTACTTTTCCCTTTCCTAGACTTAAGGTTGACCATATCTGCATGCCAATGAAGTTCCCAGGCCCCGTGGAGATCTGAAATCAGTGTTTCTTGCTTGGTATGAGGCAGTCATTTCTAATGCATCTAAAGATCAGTGGAGTCAGGATCTAGATGCTGTGATTTCTAGTGCCATTCCCTGTGACAGTTTTCTTCCACAGTATGTTTAATATCTATGCCTTAAGTTGTAGGTCTTTTTCAAGAGCAGACAAACAGTAGCTAAAGCAGGAAGGGCTCATAATTAATGTGTAAATGAAGTAAATTTTCTGCTCTGTAACAGTCACGAGCTCTCCTAATTCCACTCCTTTCTGGATAGCTGTCTAAGACAGGTTGTTGAGGTTACAGTTACCTAACCTGTGGCATTAGATAAGTTACCTAAAATCACTGTGTGTATGTGTGTTTATGGACCAGGACTCCCTCCTGCCTCCTACAAAGCTTGCTTGTTCTCTAGCATGGACACTGCTTGGATGCTATCCAGTTGCCGGTGCTGGCCCTAATCTCTTTCTCCCCGAAACCCAGCATCCTTGACCCTCCCTGACCGTTCTGCCAGGATCTTAGAATGACGCCAGCTCTTTTACAAGGGCAAGAGATCCCAGGGATGCACGGAAACTATCAGCTCAAAAAAAATCCACTTTTTTGAGTGAAGCTGGACTGTCTTTTCCATGAGACTGCTTTCAGTGCCATGGCCCATGGGCTCAGTGTGCGCTTCCAGGAACTAGGATACCCAAAGTTGGGATTAAAGAATCATTTTCAAACCCATGAACATTGTTGTAATCATAATGCATTTATATGCGAGGTATAAAGATATATAGGATCTGACAACACCCTTATTTCAATATACTTAATAGCATGGAAATTCTATGTATGTAAGAAGGAAACAATTTGAGAACCATAATTCACTGGGGATCTTACAGGAAATTTTTAATTCTGTAGATACAGGACACCTTCCAGAGTAATAGTAGTGATAGAAATAGTAGTATTAATAATAATAATAAAAAATAACTAACTAAATAAAGCAACTAGGCCCTCCATTCCCAAGCATTTAAAGGCTCATTTTGCAGTGTCCAATCCGTCTACCAGAATTATAACAGATATTGTAGTGGTTGTGTAAGTAAAAAGAAGTTAAGACTTCTAAAAAAAAAAATTAAAAAGGTAAAATATCTAATATGTATAAGGGGGTTACTTAGTTGTTTGTTGTTTACACTATAATCATAGCATTTGGCAAGCAAACATCATTCATGTTTTACGGAAAAAGCAAATACCCATGAGTAATTTCCATTATTCCATAGCTGATCCAGCAGAATCCTGAAGCACAAGCATAGCAGAAAACACATACTAACATTTTATTGATTCTATGATGATTAAACTATGTGTTTGTTTTGCTGAATCCAGGCCATAAACTGGAGATTGGAGGTGTGTTCAGGTACAACTCTGAAGGCTGCAGTGAGGTTACCTGTCCTACATGAAAACAAAGTGTGTTGTCACGACTGTCTGAATGATGAATTAGTAGAGACGCAATAGTGGTAATTTAATATTTTAGGCAAAGCATTGCTGCCAATTGATTACAACTTTTTTGTGCAATGCCAGAATTAGGAAATAGCAATTAATAGCAAAGGGATGGAGATATCATTTTTCCCCACCTTATATTAAATTAATGATATTGGATTTAACCTTAGGAAGACAATTTCCTTTAAAATTCCCTGGGGTGAAAAGGGCAGAGTCACTGAAAATTGCTTCCAATATTACTTCCAGTGATTACTTTTGGTTTTTTTTTTTTTTCAATTTAAAGAGCCATTTAACAGTATTGAAAGTTGTTTGACATATTTTGCAGAAATGTACCTCGATCAAAATTTCAGTAAAAAAAAGAATTAAAAGAATGTGAACAAAGCGGTTTTTTTAATAATAAATTAGCTTTCAAATGCTTTCATTCTACTCCTTAAAGTCTTACGAGACTTAATAGCCTTCAATAGAACCAGAAACAGAGAACAAGACTAACATAAGTGAAAATACTTGTGTTTAATCATAATATTATATTGAAACAGAAAAAAAAAATAACAGTCATACTTCAAACCAGCTTGGTTTGTACCTGAAATGGGCCAGCTTTAGTAAAAATAGCAAGTTCAAAACCAAAACAGAGTAAACATTTTTTTCTAAACTTTGCTTAATACATAAACACAATGCGGTCGGTTGATCCTGGCTGGGTGCCAGGTGCGTGCCAAAGCCATTCTATCAATCCCCTCCTCAGCTGGACAGGGGAGAGAAAATACAACAAAGGGCTCCCAGGTCGAGATAAGGACAGGGAGAGATCACTTAACCAATTACTGTCATGGACAAAACAGACTCGACTTGGGGAAAATGAAATTAATTTATCGCCAATCAACCAGAGTAGGGTAATGAGAAATAAAACCAGATCTCAGAACACCTTCCCTCCACCCCTCTCTTCTTCCCGGGCACGGCTTCACTCCCAGATTCTCTACTTACCCCCCTGCAGCGGCGTAGGGGAATGGGGAATGGGGGTTACGGTCAGTTCATCACGCATTGTTTCTGCCGCTCCATCATCCTCAGGGGCAGGACTCATCACACTCTTTGGTGAAAAGAGGTGCCTGGAGCACCTCCTCCCCCTCCTTCTTCACTGACCTTGGTGCCTGCAGGGTTGTTTCTCTTACATGTTCTCACTCCTCTCTCTGGCTGTCGTTTTCTGCACCCCACAACTTTTTTCCCTTCTTAAATATGTTATCCCAGAGGTGCTACCACTATCGCTGATGGGCTCAGCCTTGGCCGGTGGCGGGTCTGCCTTAGACCCAGCTGGTATTGGCTCTGTCAGACATAGGGGAAGCTTCTAGCAGCTTCTCATCAGAAGCCACCCCTGTAAACCACTCCCCCTCTACCAAAACCTTGCCACACAAACACAATACACACAAACATGTAAACAACAGATGTTTTCTTGGTTGGCTTGACAGTGATCATGGTATCTAAGGATATTTGACTTTCATTCATTAAAGATGTGAAGCCTAATTGCGTTTTTCAATCATTGCCTAAAGTAGTGATGAAAGTGTTGCAGAGGTGCTGAGAAACAATAGTAGTTTTCTCAATCTTTCAGATTCTTACTTGTTGAAAAATAGAGAAAAGAACTTTTTTTTTTTTTTAACAATACACTAAGGCCTCCCAACATGCCATTTGTGCTCTGCTTGACATAAGAAGAGAGTGGAACACAAACTCAACCCATAGGGATGCAGCTGTTTTTCATAGTTGTGAATGGGGGATAAATTTCATTAAAGTGGCAAATGCTAATAGGCCTAGGTGGAAAAGAAAAAAAAAAAAACAACCAAACTCCATACTGTTTCATGAAAAGTAATGAAATTTCAAGACATACTTTGTTTAGTAATTGCTGTAAACTTAATTGACATAGAACAAAAAGAGCTTTACAAAATGTTTTACTTTTAAAATAAGTGTATACACCTTGATTAAGGTAATCAATAGCTTGGCGCTTATACTCTGTATTCAGTTCTCAGAACTAAAGAAACTAACTCTTCTACATGACTTCCCTACAACTACAGAAGCGTCTTACTTACCAGGCAGTCTTAACTGAAATTGATGAAATTTGAATTGGATTCCAGATTCTATTTCATTGTCATTTTTTCAGCTTAAGAAAATGTCATTCAATCATATGTATGTGTAAGGCACTGCAATTAGGGCCTTAGGTTACTGCCACATTAGAATGAATAAAAACAAAAAAGCTTGTTTAAGCAAGGGTTTTATTGGACCTTGTTGTTACAGAAATGTGGTATCTTGCTACATGACACCTTACTGTATGGATTGGGCCTTCTCATTAAGGGAATACAGCACCTTACATAGCACATCTTTAACTGAATGGAGCTCTACTATGGAGCAGAAAAAGAGTAAAGCAAAAGAAAGTGAATCACGGCAGGAAGATTCTCTTTCCTCCGCCTTCTACATCTTCAGAGAACCATGGCATCCTGTTTCTGCAGCTGCAATGAATGACATTTTTCATCTTCCACCAAAATTGTACGCATAATTTTTTTTACCAAAGAGGCAAAAAAAGGAGGGACTATTTTCTTGTCTGAACTGCCATCTTCTTTGACTAACACTATTTTCAGTTGCTTCTAGAATGTCCAGAAGAATCTTCCCTTTTGTTTGTAACTAATTTCTTTGGAGAAAAACCAATATTTTCATAGGTCATTTCAGCTGTCCACTCTCCTAGTTGAAAGCCAAGTATACTGCCGCTTTTAGACCAGAGTTTCAAAGAAAAAGATGTATCTGCTCCAATGAGTTGAGATTACTAAGGCTTGTAACCCAGGAGAGGAAAAAAAAAATCAATACAGTCAAGGACAGGTCAGAATTTCTACACGTAAGTTCAAGAAATGGATCAAAAGTATACTTCTTACAGTCCCAAATGCTGCTGATTTTTTTGGTGCTTAGAGTAAAAATTAATGGTAGCCTTCTTCAATTGATAAAAAAAAAAAAAAAAAGAAAGAAAGAAAGACCAACAGAGTAAATAGAGTGTTCACTTCTTTGTTTATCTCAGGTGAAACAAGATCGTTTATAAAGGCATTGAAAATTTTGCTGCTGTTAGAATGTTTTGACTTTGAATTTAAACCATAAGCAAAGATGACTTCTCTCAATGAACTTACTGTTCATGTTATTCTTTTTTCCATGGATGATCATATTTCTCAGGTTTTTATTTACTGTATTTTTTTTAGAAATCTGTGTAAATCTGGGTGGAATGATTTAAAAATGCATGGGTAAATGTAAGATCAGCTGCCTACTGTTCTCACACCTTAAAAGAAATGAATGAAAAATATTGCACATTTATTAAGACAGTGTAGTATGGAAGGGAACTTTACCTTTTTCTCATCCAGTCAATGAGAAGGGTTTATGACTCATTACCAGAAAAGGCAGAGCCAGCACATGTCTTCATGCAGGCACACTTTCTGAGACTGCCAGCAAGGTACTCCTCAGAGTTACAGCAGTTTATCAAGAAATTTCAATTCATTTCCACTCTGAAAGAGACATTCTTATGTGATTCTAACTTGTATTCAGATCAAATTTCCAGTTAGTTGAAGCCAACATAACAGATTATAAAAGCGACCATATTTTGACATTTTTAACTGAAAATACTTTGGGTTTGAAATTCTATTTTAATATTGATATTTCCTATATTTATATTATAGAAACAGTTAAAAGCATAGAATTAGCTTAAGCATGTCAGTATTCCAGTGAATGGTTTAGTTAGCTTTTTGTTTTTATTTTGATTTTCTAGTGATTCCTGTACAATCAATGCAAAGGGAGACAGATATTTCTAGATGGTGATTCCTCCTCCAGTTAGGATGGCTAAATTGGGATGCACTAATGTAATCTAGGACCTGTTCATGGCTTAGTGGGATTCAGAGGTTGCACAATTCTGAATCTGACACTAAGAACTGTTCTATGTTTAACACATAAAATTTTGTGTCAACAGCCCATCACATGGAAGTGATAGCCACATAGAAAGCCCAGTACAATGTTGCACGTCCCAGCCTATGCTTTGACCATAGTTGTAGCAGTTGCTGCATTGCACTGAAGATTTTCCAGACATTAATTATCTTCCTAACTCCTGTGATGGAGTAATGGAAAAAAGTGTCTTTAACGGAACCAGAAGAGATGTATTTCAACAAAACTTTTTTGGTAGGGGAGAATCAGAAAATGCAAATTCAGCCAAACTAACACTTTAGAAAAAGAGTTGGGATGTCAGAGTTCTTTCTACTACTCAGCATAGTTCTGTGAAAATCGTGAAGGAAATGAACAATTCAATTAACTTTACATTCAAAATGCTTTTCAATTTCAAATTCTAAGGTATGGTGTGTAAAAACATGAAACATTAAAAAAAATTTAAATTAGTGAAAAATTTCAGTGGACATACACTGTTTTTTTTCTATTCCTTTACACTAGAAAGGGTTCGGTGTGAAGGACTCTCACTAGAGATTCCTATCAATCATCAAGATTTCCTCTGCCCTCAAAAGGGATAGAGGTTTCTCCACTGAGAAAGGCGTAGCCCTGTTGAACTCAGCACATATGAAGTCAGTTTGGGATTTACCCTTAAACTTCAGTCTGACCCTGCTCTCACATTTCTATTTTCTTTTTCCTAGAACTAATCCCCAGGGCCAGAGAAGACAT
>VYZV01007062.1:28747-52026 GCA_013401275.1 Pandion haliaetus | reverse complement strand
TGGTTTGCAGTAAATAATTCATGTCAACTGGGGCACTTGGTTCTGATAATGAGATCTCAGGGGCTTGGCTCTTTCCAGATGATATATGAAATATTCTTTGCTGTTAGTCATTTACACTGACAAGTACTTAGTTAGCAGGTAATAGGATTTGTGTGTTGAGGGGAAGGAAATTCCTTAAGTTTCCTAGTTGCTTCTATACTTTCTTGATGTCTCTTTTCCCTGTCTGCCTCGGCTTTTATCAGCCAGAGCTGCTCAGACTTGGAAGGACAAATGACTACCACCCCTGGGTTAAAATCTCTAGGAACTGACATAGGTAGGGATATAAATCTAAATTATGCTTTTATTGACAACCTGCTCCTTACAAATTCTGTACAGAAATTCTCTTTGAAGGGGAAGAAAGTTGATGGATATGTGGAGAGGTGTTGGTATTTCTATACTTTCAGAGGGTCATGAAGATGTTGATGGAAAAAACTTGCACCTATTTACATACCCATTAAACTTTTTAGGAATATGGAGATTTGGTTAGCTTTGTTCCTCCCTTTAGACAAACTTTGGCAGGACAAATTAAGTAATTTGTGTTATATTCCACAACTGATAGGATGTTGAGGTAAGAAATTGTGAAGTAAGCTTTTGTTTCGACTTGCTGGCATGTTTTTCTTACCAGCTTGTGTGCAAGAGAAGCAATGAGTAACAACATTTGCTCAAAATCTGTTAATACTCTTGAGCTTTCAAGTCAGCACTCTGAAACTTTCATAAAGGAGGCTGATACAAGGAAGGACTATTTGGGAGCAGGTCATGGTAAATGTTCTACCCTAAACCAGTAAGGACTGGATTTAGCACTTATGCTGATGCCTTGCATGTCTTTCTCCACTTACAAGTGTCAGATTCTGTGTGTATAATAGCAAACGTAATCACTGTATGTTCCCCACCCTATTGTTTTGATCACTAAAAATTCTGTTTTTTTATCAAAAGCTGTTATTAGTCAAAAATCTTCGTTAATGGATGTGTTTAACTGGTGCCCTTCCTTAGTGCATAGTACTGCAGTAGTCCTGACAGCTTCTGTAATTAACAGCAAATTAGCATATGACTGTGGTTTCTGCTGAACCTTATCCCATCCGCTGCTCATGATGCTTGGCTTGTCAGTCTTCTATGCGTGGATCTCTTGCGGGTATTAAAGAGGAGTTCCATGTTTTTCCCTTCCAGAATGTTTAAAACATATACCATATAAGTGGGCAAGAAAGTTTTGTTTTGTTTTTTTTTTTAACTTTTAATAAATAATTATTACCTGCTTTGTGCATTTTGATATGCTTCCTCTATAACAGAAAGGTCAAAAGGGATCTGCTAGGAACTCTTGTGATTCTGTGCTTCTCCTCTGCTGTTAGTCTTATTCATGTCTGTCAGCTTTTTGTTTAATGCTGTCATATACATATCTGTTTGGAACAGTAAACTTGAGTGCATGTGGAAGTACAATTCACAATAATGCTTCCTTACAGGTTGTTACAGTGCTTACAGTGTTTTTTTGTTTTTTTTTTTAAATTTTTTTTTTTGGTTGCTCTCTCCTGTCTTTTCCCTTTCTCTAGGCTCTCCATACAAGTCTAATTTATGACAATGTACTCCCAGGACAGTGGTGTTTGTAAGTACCTAGTGCAATATGTGTAAAGATACGTNTGTGGGGAAAGCAGCTCTGGTGTTTGACCTTGAAAGAAAGGTTAAGGCTCTTAAGTCTTCTAGGATGGAAAGAAGAAGTATGGGTTTGTTACAAATGCAAGGTATTTGAGGTGACTCTTCTCAGCATCTGCAACTTGAAAGAGGAAAATTGACTATATGCTTGATATGTCAGATTCACCTACGCTATAAAAAGATCTAATGTTTTTCTTGAATGTGGAAATACTCTGAGCCAATATGTTGCTTGTATGCAGGTCACTGCTTGGGTTTGCTATTGTAATAGAAAATAATGTGCTGGAGGATGGGTTGCTTTGAGAATAAAGACGAAGCTAGATGTGAAGGGATAGCTTAATATATGTAAATAACTCACCTTTATTCTCATAATTCTGTTATCCTGACGAGCTTCCATATTCTCAAAAGCATTTATCAGTATTCCATATGTATGCTGATGATTATTCACTGTAAGTGTTGCTTTTGCAGCAAAGTAACCCTGGCGGGAATGATACAGACACTGCTGTTACAGTGAGGATTTGATCTATGATTCTTGCTTGAAAGAGATTTATGATTATTTTGTATTTTTTCTTCCTTCCAACCTCTTCCAGTAGAGACCTGTGCTCTGGTACCTTCTGTCTGAAAATAGTATTTATTCTAAAATATTTTTTTACCAGAGATAACTTTTGTGAGCATATATGGCAAGGGAAGAGAATTAAAAATCCCTTAGGTTTAGCTGTTTTCTGCAGAGAATGAATTAACAGAATAGGAATGCATTCTGTTTTCATGTGAGCTTAACATGGAGTGGTCATATGGGTTTCTGAAGAAGTGGGTCAAAGCTATTTTTCCTCTTTGCCTCCAGCCATTAGGAGAAAATGTGGACACCTGGCTTTCTAATATGCTAGATGTTTTATGTCTATTTTAACATGCCTTCACCACAAAAAAATAAAAGCCCTTTCAGCTCAAGTTCTCACTTTAAAAGAACCGTAACTTTAAAAATTGATTGACACCTTCTAAGAAACTGGCTTCTAGTTCAGTTAATGATGGAAATAAATGTTACTCAAGAGATAAGTGATAATTTAATACATTGGGATTTTAGCTAGTGCCCCCCCCCCCAACGTCCTAGGGACTTGGAAATGGTCTTTAAATTGAACATGCAGCTGTGCTTACAGAGTAGGCGTTTGGAAGGGGGATGAGGGGTAACAGCACTACAGAAAGAAATTAAAATTAAGATACCAATCATGTATGATGAGTCTCTTAAGAGAATCTGCCAGATTCTTGTTTTATTCTGTTTCCCTCTGCTTTTGGAATGATCTCAAAGCTTTGCACAGCTACATTGTTCCTGTGCTGCAGCAGTATGGTGAGTGGAGGGTGAAATAGTACTTTTAAGGTGTTGGATTTGAGTAAATCCAGTGCCACTACTCATCTGTGATTTGCTAGTATGTTTTCAGTAAGGCAAGGTGCTTGACTGGGCTTTAAAATTATTTTCAGTACTAACTTGAGTGCCCTGGGCTCTTTTACTCTTCTTCCCCTGCTTCATTGTCCCTTGCCTCACATGGTTAGTACTGCATGAGTACAAGAGGCTTATTAGGTTAACACAGCAGAAGAATTCATGTTTATTTTTAAAACCATGCTTCCCTGCAATGTACACACTTCTGCCATCATTTATGCTGACTTATGTGAGGCATAATATTCACCACCTGAGTTGCTCTTATTACAGCTCTCCGGATCAACGGAATCAGAGCCTCCCTTTCTGCTACCCCCTTGCTCTTGTGAACAAGGCTGAAGAAGTATGAACTATGAATCAGAATGGTTCCTGTGTCCCCTGCATGGATCAATAGAAGTGCCTTAAAGTTGTTGCTTCCCCATCCAGAACTCCAGTGCAGATTTCCTCTTACTAAAGCACTTGGGGCCAAGTTGCCAGGTTTAGTATTAGTGAAATATGTGGAAGATGTACTGTCCGAGTACGTTCTTTTGGATTGAATACTCTTTCCAATGTTATGGGTTGTTTAGATAGATTTGTTTTCAGAAAACGTGGAAATATATGGAGAGTAAAAGTAATGTGGGAGGCATATATAAACAGTACTGGTGTACTATTCTTAACTAGCAAAATTATTGTGGAATACTTACGTAATTTTCAGAGTTTTTTTGTAGTACTTTTACTATGAAAGAAACATTTAGATGTAGTTGCAATAAAAGCATTTATATTATCTTTAAAAGCTGTCCACTTCAGCAGGTCATCTGTTAATAACAATAATACTGATCTGAAATAACTGGTTTAGAATCCCAGCTATACTGTGTTCCTTGCTGCCTCCAAATGTATGTCCTCCAAGATGCTATGGGTATTGTTTCTTTTTTAAATTATTTTTTTCGAGGCTTCTTTCAGTAAAAAGGTTACTTTTAGCTGTGGAAGACAACCTAGATCTGGGATATTTGCACTCAGTTTTGAAACTTCAAGTATAATGGAAGTTCTGAATTGAATCAGAGGCTTCACCAAAATGATATATAAACAAAATGATTAATGCCTGTCTTTTGAATCGGCTTATGGGTGGGTAGTCTGTAAGATCATTTTGAGCTGGTGCATTCCTAATATTGGCCCGTTATGCTGTTGTGAAAAGCAGTATTGAAGACAAGTCCTTTCTCGTAAGGTAGGCTTTCTTTTTCTTTTCCCCAATATTTAGGTCTCTTGTAGCAGTGACTCAAGAAAGTTAACAAGCCCCACGACTCTTACAAATCACAGAATTTGAATACCTGAGCAATTCCTGAAGAAATTCTGTTCATAGCAAGGGTTGCAGAGCTCTCTAGACTGCAAGTTTTACATAACACAAAAGCTTTGTTTGACTGGCTCTGATCTTTTGAAGGCTTCCTTCTTTACAGTTGAAGATATTTGCTCCCAAAGATTTCTGGCTGCTTCTTTCTACAGTAGTACCTCCTCAAGGTGTGGACCATACCTTGTTTGTCCTCTTGGATGATGGATGGTGTCGTGCTCAATTACCTGTATAAAAGTGCAGAGTGTCATGGGTACCTTATGTAGTTACTACTTTGCCTCTTAATCCATTTCCTCATTCTTTTTTCAGGCACCTTGTTAAATCTGCTTTGGGAGTAGATGGCTACTGTTGAAGCTCTAAATAGTTACAGAATCGCATTTTTATGAAGGGAAGCAAAGGGAAAGAGGCTTTTGGAGTAATTTTCTAGTGATACTAGAAAAGGAAGATAGACTTGCTTTGGATTCCAGGTAACTGGGTATTTGCGCATTCGAGTTCAGGGTGCTGCCAGTGCTATCGCTGGCTGTGATAGCATTGTGTGGTTTCTGCCTCTTGGCATTCGGCATGTTGGTTTCTGTGTTGCGATTCAACTGCCTTGTATGCAGTTTAGGGGCTCAGGACTGATGCAGGTGAAAGTGAAAATACGCAGTGTGATTTGAATGCATGAACTGATGTTGCATGTAATTACTCTGCACTTTTTTGGCCAGGTCCTGCCTTCCCCAGGAAAGTATTGGTAGTCAAGTGCCTGGAAAAGCCTTTTTCCCTAGGTTAATAAGGACTTCCTAAGCTGTGGTGATGGTCTATATTCCTTACGAAGTTGATAGAACCAGTCAGTGTGTGTAGGGTGTTTCTTTTGACTTCAATCACAGGCCAGCAAGTTGGTGCTCTTAAGAAATGCCTTTTTCTCTGTAAGCTGAAGCTCTCGGTTATTGAATGCTGCTGCTTCAGTCCTCAAAGGCTTATGTGGCCGAGCAACAAGATGATACTGCCACAAAACTCTCGCAACAGAAGAGTTGCTGTGAGACAGCCCCTCTTGTCAGAAAACTGTTGATCATCCGAGAAACCTTTATCTCCTATTGGATTTACATAGCAGTGGCCTCTTTTTGGGAACCCTGAATAAACTAGTGTAGTAAACTCAGTTACTTTAAGCTAGAGGATCCACTTCCAGAGCTCCCTTAGATCATGTCTAGGATTAGAAGCAGTGTAGACTGACCCCTTTCTTTCAGATGTAGAAAAGAAACACCACCACTTTTGCTCTGTGGACAGCCCCTTTGGGCAATGTTGTCTTGAACATGTTCCTGAGCACCTGGTGGAGTTTGACTTCTCCCAGTGTTAAAGATGATGAGGATATGGCTAAAGTAATGGTTGGCTTGATAAGAAGCTGATCCAGTCTTTGCTTTATCTACTGGTGCAATTGACTGGGAGTCATTGTCTTCCTCTTCAGGATTCATTAAGGAGGCATACATTATTCCATTGTGACTTCATGTTGTGTGGATGTTGGTGTCAGTACACATCCTTTCTGATAAGATGTGTCCTGTCAATGAATCTTCTACTTTACCTCTGTAGTAAAAGGGTATGGATTTTCCAAGTCTGGTGTTCTAGTTGATCTTTATCTCCCTTGAAAATGTCTTGCCTTTTGATAAGGTCATACACAGTGGTAATTTAAAAAAAAAAAAAAAAGTAAAAAATAATTTTGTGGTGATTCAGGTCTCAAGTTTTATTTCTGACGTACCTATAGTTTGCCTTACTGACCTTCCAAGCCACAAGGTAGCTTTTAATTTCTTTTCTGTGGCAAGTAGCAAGAGCTGTAGCCGACAAATTTGGAGTTCTTGGCACTGAGAGCAAGCTTTTGGCCTTTGCAAGTTTGTGGTGGTTTTTATTCAACTGAACAGATAGGGCTGGAATTTTGCAGGGGCTTGGAATTCCCACTATTTTGCAGTTGATTATAGCCAACCACTTGGACTAAGCCAGGTTTAGAAAGTTCCTAATTATTCAGATGCCTTGGCATGCCTGTAAGAAAACGTATATGTAAAAATAAAAATGTGTTGGTGCTACCCATACAGTTTTAACTCTACATTTAATATCACTGTTTGAAGTAATGAGGGATCTTGTTTTTAACTGTTTTTGTGGACTGACTGTATCTATCATGTTGTTTTCTGCATGACCACAGGGGTTTTTTTACACTTAAAAAACCAGAAGGAATTGGTCTGAACTGCATTTCCTTTGTTCTGTAGCAGGTACTAATTCATCCATTATACCACAGTGGGAAATGCTTAAGTAGTATTAGGATGGGGGGAATGTTGTATTTAAATCCCATCTGCTGCCTAGCTGAGTGTGGTAAGAAAGGTCATTCTGGGTAAACCAATGTACCCATCCTATTTAGGATAAATGGTACTGGTGACATGTTTTTTCCTTGTTGATGGTACTGTATCCTGGAAAGATGATACTGGTTTTCAGCTGGGAAGTGAAAGCATGTGTATGACTGAGGTCCAAAGGCTATTACAGCTGCAGAAGCATTTTAGTTTGCCAGCTGAATGAAATATTAGGAAGTCATGTTTCCTTTGTGAGTTGACCTCAATTTGNTTCTAACCCCAAGAATTCCCCTCCACTGCTCCTTTTGCTATTTTATTTTATTTTTTTTTTTTTTTTAGCTCTTTTGGTGTATGATGGTTGTCTGTAAACCGTGAGTTGCTGCAGTGCTGTGAAGAAAATTGAGAGCAATGTATTGTGGTGAAGGCTTGGTCTTTCAAATGCTGTAGTTGATACCCCAGAAGAGCTAGTGCAAATCAGCTGAAGCTAATGGGAAGCTGGCAAAATGTCTGGGCTACTGTGAATCAGAAGTTTGGAAGTATTTGGTTTTTTCCTGTCTAGAAGACAGTGACAAGTAGTCAAATACAACTTTTTCATGAGCCCAAATGTATGGTTTCCAAAGCATGAGTCCCAGTCCTCGTGGAACACACCTGGATGTTTTTTGTAACACACTTTCGACAGGTGTACCTCTTTTAAATGATGTTTTGCCTAAATGTAGCATTAACTGCAATTATGTTAGTGCAGTAAGAAAGGTGGCCGTTTTGAAGTCAGTATCTATTGTTTGAGAGTGACTTCTGAAATGCAACATTTTGTTTCCTACCTTTAAGTGTATGTATGGGCTTGACTTGACCATAATGCCTACAGTGTTAATGCTAGCTGTGTTTATAACGTGCTGTTTGGGGATTGTAAATAATTTTGAAGCAGCAGGAGTGACCTACTTCTTAGAAGCATTTGGCTTCTGGCTGTTTTGCGGGTTCTGTGGATTCCTAGACCTCTTACATGTAAAGGCAATCTTCTTTCAGTTTTAATACTATACAAAAGAAGTGCAATTTTAAATATTATGCAACTAAAATACTTCTTGTTTGTACAGTTATTATTGTACTTCCTAAAATGTGTTCAGCACAGAAGCAAGTGTAGCATGAATAACTGCGTAAATTACTTTCTTGAGTATAGGGAATAATTACAAGCAAAATCTTTGTATATTAAGATTTTCTTTGTTGCTGTTTTAGATCACTACTGCTTCTGCTTAAGAATAGTGAGTTTCTATTTCTTGCTTATTTGGTAACTTTACCAACACTAGATTTCATGACACAGACTTATGACTTACCTAGGCTGTGTTATTGTAAAATACAGAATTTTGGCTAGAGGTGACATGTAATTCCCAGTTCTGCCGTAGCTCTGCTCCTCTCCTCCCATTAGTTCTTCCTTGCTTATTGGCACTTCTTCCTGAGTTTGTGCCATCATTTCTGGGGATACTGCACTATTTCATATTTTTATTTGAATTTAAGTGCACTGTTCCTAGGGGACTTAAGGGCATAACAAATTCCTGGGGGAGCCACCCTTCCTTTCCGCACATTTTTGTCTGACATTGTGCATATTCGTTGAGTTTGAGAGGACAACATTTTTTTGCAAGGAATGTCATTTACCAAGTTAAACTAGTGTAAGGTAGGGAATGAAGACAAAATGAAGTGTGTTGTCTAATGTAAAACAATGGGGATTGAGGTAAAAATTCATAGCATACTAGAGGTCTAATTGCATAATACTGAAATGGAAAACGTTCAGTAGACCTCGGAGTACTGATGTACGTGACTGAAATTGTAGTTACCCTAAACAGGTCTCAAAGGGATAATTGTTTTTACTTACGGATTGCTGAAAAATGTCTAACTAAACCTCAAACAACAAACTTAAAGGAGAAGACAAGGTAAAGAGACCTGGTTTTATTATCGAAACCACTAAATTGGGAAGAAGTCTTTTGACTCGTTTCTAGTTAGACTGATTTTTCTAAACTGTTGGGCATTAGAAAGCAGTTACTTTGAAAAGGTAATGGGACTTGATGCCTTTGTTCACACCTCTCAGAAGCACTGCTGATGTGTTTAGAACAGTGAAGGCGCTTTTGTTTTGCTGCAACCATTACTGCGATCTACTTGGTTTTCTGGGACCATTGGTATTGCTGTTTTGCACAGACTTGGGCCATGCTCCTGCTTTGCAGCCTGCATGCTGGTGAGAGAGGGACAGACTCTTTCCCAACCTTGTTAGAGAAGCAGTAGCAGCCCTCTTCATTGAAGAGTCATATCCTTTTACAGGTGCTCCAGAAAGATGAAATCCTTTGAGACAGGGAAGCCCACTGGATTATGATGATGCTTTTGATTTTTGAGGTCATATGTTCCTATACTTTCTGCTATCTTGAACAGGTTTCAGAAGATGAAGTGGGTCTGTCTACTGCTTACTTGGATTGCTTCTGAAAAAATGAATCCTAATCGTACCTTGTTACACCACCGTGAAGCCTCAGAAGGCACCTTCAGTCTTAACAGTAGGCAGAAGAATAAGAACATTAATTTACATTCTTTTCAGGAGCAGAGTTTAAGGCCGGTTTTGTAGTATGACCTCTGGGCTGAACCTCTGCGCTTGCTCTTTCTCCATAGATGTTCAGTATCACTTTTAAAGAAGTTCTTTATTAGGCTGAAAGCTGGAGTTGCTTCAGATTCTTGGGTGCAGGAGTCGGATCTTATCAGTCGCCTGTTTTGTTTCCTTCCCTTCTCAGCCCTCCCTCCCACCCAGCCTCTTCTCCAGTGTAGGCTGACCCGAGGTCTTCCAACAGGCAGGTCTCCTGCTTGTTTTTCCAGACTGTCGCTTTTGTAATTAAATGTTTGAAGCAGAACTATGTGTTGCTCTGGTTTGCAACTGCTCCAGATACCCTCCTCCTCTTATTCCTCACCGGGGTGGTACTTTTCTACAGTAAACAGTAAGAAAACGCTCTTTTCAAGTTTCTGGTTTAACAATGCTAGCTGTGTCATGTTGACTAAAACAAGTGTACTTTGAATTTATTGGGCTTTTGTTTTGTCACTTAATTTTAACACTTATATGGCTTTTGCTATGCAGAACATCTCAAATACTGGAATTTAACTTGTACCTAAGAAATTGTTCTTTCAAATTGATGCAGGGATATCTGGGACTCTTATCCATTGTTCAGCACCTGATCTTGGCATATGTGCGTGCCCGTGGGCACACGTTAATATTTATTTTGGCAGACAGATCCTCAGATTTGCCTTCCAACAAGTGCATAGCTTTCTACAAGCTCTTTATTCCTGTTCAGTGTTTATCAATTTACATCACATTCAATTGTCTTTCCTGTAGACAATGGAAGAGTGTCACATTTGTCCCTTGTGGCTGGCAAAAAGAGCCTTTGTTTGGGCTACTGGAGTAAATAATAAAAAAATCCCCAAAACCACAACTTTTTTTTTGTGCTTGAACATCTTGAGGTTTTTCTATTTTTATGAAAGAATGACAGAAAAAGATATTTTTCCTGCAGTTTGTTTTCTTTCTCTGCAAATACTTAGAATCNTAGGTGACCATTTCTCTTCTGTCTGGGCATTATGAGCAAAATGGGAAGCCATTCCATTAAGCTTCACTAAGATAATGAAAAGAATTTAGTTATGGGGAGGGGAACCTACAAATGTTCCTGGCAGAAATTCGCTGCAGAACAGGCTTCTGAAGGTCTGGCAGGAAGGACAGAAAAAAATAGTTAGTTTAGCTGAAAATAGTTAAAATACCTGAAAATGAAATGAATGCTTCTGGACCTCAAAGCGCATTAGGAAGTAAAGAATTGACTTCTGTTTGAATGATGGACAAAGAACTGAGAAAGTAATTTTAGGTAGTTGATATATTAATCTGAACTTTGCAGCTGTGGATACTTAGGTGTGGAATACTGTTACAAAATACACATACAAAATATCATTAGATGGGAAGGTCATACTGCTCTTTGGTATTCTAGCAGGTGTGTCAGGGTATCTTTCTGGTCCCTGGTGCTCGCTGTAGCAACGTTTGAACTGAAGGAGAATCTCAATTACCTGCAGTGTTCTGCTATTACAAAAACTTACCTTGAAGGGCTGATCATAAAAAATGAAATAAAAATCACTTTTCCTGCCTTTTTGGAAAAAAAAAAAAATCACGTAAGACTGGAAATACTCTGTTGTACATCTGACTGTGTGCACTTGCAAAAAGTCCTTAAGGTGCTAGGTAAAATCATGTAATATTGCAAAAGAAATGAAGGTCAGATGATGGTACATGGCTGTAACAAACTTAGGAAAGATGGCTTAATGGGTATTACCATGAGGAACACAGGAAAATATATGTATGGGTGTTGTCATGATGAGGTAGTTTGTGAGTCTATTGGGAAATAGACTTTTACAGCTTTAACTAAATGGTCATACCTGTCTTATAGTTGGGCTGGAAAAGTAAACAAGCAATCATTTTATTAGTGATATTGATTGCTATCAGTGATAGCGATCTTTTTGCTATTGTAGAGTTTCTGGTACATAAATTGGAGAATATAAAAATGAGTATTTTTTTCCTTGGCAGATATACTACAAATTTGAAGAAAATGGATGCTTCTGTTGAAGCAGCTACTTGCTAAGAGGCTTTGTTGTGTGTATCAAGTATTGGAAACAAGTATTTCCCACAAGGAATTGGACGGTGGATGAGCATGGTTTGATGGTGCTGTGCTTCTAGTGTGGCTATGTTCACAGTTTGATGTTTGGAAAGAGAGCAAACTGAATATATCTAATATTTGTAGATCCAGAAGTATCTCCTTGTGTAAAGCTCTCAAAGGACTATGAATTTTGAAGTGACATCTTTTTCAGAGAAATGTACATGTTCTTGTGCTCTTCCAAACCAAATATTGGTCAGTTTTATTTAACTATGGTTGGAGCATTTTAGAAAGGTGGTGTGGTTTAAGCCCAGCCGTCAACAAAGCACCAGGAAGCTGCTTGCTCACTCCTCTCCCCCCCTGCCCAGTAGGATGGGGAGGAGAAAATATAAGAAATGTTCGTGGGTTGAGACAAGGACTGGGAGGGATCACTCACCAGTTACGGTCATGGGCAAAAGGCAGGCTCAACTTGAGGAAGAAACAAAATCAATTTAATTTACTACAAATCAAATCAAAACAAGGATACTGAGAAGTAAAACCAAATCTTAAAACATTTTCCCCTCACCCTTCCCTCCTTCCTGGCTCAACCCCACTCCCGGTTTTCTCTACCTCTTCCCCCTGGCAGTGCAGGAGGATGTGGAATGGTGGTTGGGGTCAGCTCGTCACACATTGTCTCTGCCGCTCCTTTCCCCCTGAGGAAGATTCCTCACTCGTCCCCTGCTCCACTGTGGGGTCCCTCCCATGGGAGACAGTCCTTCACCAACTTCTCCAGCATGGGCCCTTTCCGCAGGCTGCAGTCCTTCAGTCACAGACTGCGCCAGCGCGGGCTTTCCCATGGAGTCACGGCCATCTTCGGGGGCATCCCCCTGCTCCGGTGTGGGCTCCTCCATGGGCTGCAGGTGGGCATTTGCTCTCCTGCTTCCCTCCATGGGCTGCAGGAAGACAGCCTGCCATCTCACCATGGGCTGCAGGGCCATCAGCCTCCTCAGATGCCCCTCCTCCCCCTCCTCTTTCACTGACCTTGGTATCTGCAGAGGGGTTCCTCTCACGTTCCAATCCCACTACTCACTGCAGGCTCCCCTTCTTCAATCTGTTCTCCCAGAGGTGCTACCACCGTCACTGATGGGCTCAGCCTGGGCCAGCGGCAGGTCCGTCTTGGAGCTGGGGAAGCTTCTAGCAGCTTCTCACAGGAGCCACCCCTGTAGGCCCTCCCCCACTACCAAAACCCTGCCACACAAACCCAGTACAAAAGGTTAAGGTATAAGATTTATGCTCTGTATTGTGGTTCAGTTGGTGTGTTGTCCTATCTTAATTGATCATTTTATTGTTATCAGCAACCTTAAGCTACTCACTAGGCTATTGAAACATACTTCTCTTCCAGGTGTGTAAGGTCATCTTTCCTTAGTATGATAATAGTGCTTCCCAATATCATATTGATTAGGTGTTTCTCTAAATGTTGGACACCAGTCATGTCCTGCCACCGATGGACTTCTATGATATGAAACTGCTATACTTTGACTGAAAACAGCCTAGAATAGCAAAATGCAACTGAAGCTTTTGGGTAGATTTTTCCTGACAATGGTAATGCTGTTAACAGTGTTAACAACGTACGTCCAAAGCCTAATTGTCCCCAAAATACAATGCATTAGCAGGAAGTCCTATGTAGAAGCTGTCCAATGCTACAGGCTTCCTCTTTTCCCCTAGAAAACATAAAGCTACGGTGTTAGCTCCAGAAGTAAATATGATGGAAGTAGTTTATGCTTCTGTCATGCTTTTGCCTAAACACTTATGTTACTCTTTATTGGAACTGGGAAATTCAGTAACTTAGTCTTTCACACAGGCTGGAAAAAAAGGTGTGTTTGCAGTGTGTTGTTTTCTTGCCTGTCAATGATATTCATATCATTGACACAGATCATGTTTGATAGAGATCACTCATTTAGTTTTGGAACAACCAAAATCCATTAATAGATTGGAACGAAAGCAAGATTTGACCAAAAAAACTCTAGCAGTAGTGTGGGACCCAGGATTGTTTCTTTTAGCCAGTAAAACTATACTTTCTTCTTAGATGTTGTTTTTTTTCTGTTGTCTCGAGCTATCATTTTTTATATTTAATACTGCAGCCTTAGTTATGAATTATTGAATATCCAATGTCAGTACCTTTTTAACAAATGGTATCAGTTTTTTAACACCTTACTTTCTTTTACTGTTTATAAAGAATGCAAACCTCAAGTTCTTTTTTCAAATGATCTTTTTTTTTTTGAACTAAAAGGATATGAGATTCATGTTCATATCACTGAATAATAGTTTTTATAGCTTTTAAGTAATTTGATGATCTTCACCTGTAGAAATGTGAGCATGATGGCTTGATTTACAAATACTGGTAGGCTGGTCATTGTATCTAAAGTATCTGGCTGTTGATTATAGTTCATATGCTAGTATCATATTAGCCTCAGATCACTCACATTGTCTCCTTACATGGAAGAACTGTTGCTGGCTTGAAGAGAACATGACAAGCTCCTCTTCCTGTTTATTTGCCTTGTCCTTGCCAGTACCTCTAGTATACATACCTGAATACTCATGCATTTTTTTAAGCTTTATTTGTTTTATAGGCTGCTTTTTATCTTTGTTACAGTATATGAGTTAAATACAAAAGAACTTTTGAGCTTATTTGATACTACTTCTTTTTAAATTACTCTGCAAAAAATTTTCCTTTTTAAGGAACTTTGTGCAATTGGATACTGACTAGCTGAAGGTGAGGAGTTGAGTACATACTGTGTAATTAACCACAAACTTTGTGTGTTGCCCTCTTCAGCTCCTCTTTTTATGCACAGTGTCTGCTCTTCTGTTCTCCTGGGTTGCAAAATATCTTAAAGATATTTTAAAGACAGGACATGTTAGAGCCACAAAGGAATTTAGAATTGTTTTAGAGGGCATCCCATCATTAGTAGGATCTGGCTTTAATATCGGAAACCCTAAATGCATATCTAATCCTTTTGGGGGATAGATGTTTCATTCTCATTTTGAAACATAGCCTTCCACTATTGCAAGTAACTGAAACAGCTATTTGCAACTGCAGTTGGATGCTTGCCAAAAAAGATATTCATATATATTTCATTTTGGCAGTTGGAAAACACTAAACTTGAGCCAGAGGTAACTTTGTAGTGTTTGCAAGCTAGCAATGTGCATTATGATAATGTTATGTTATTGTGGGTTTAGCTAAATATTCTTTTACTTCTCATGGTGAATGAAAAAATCTGGCGAGTACAAGAGGTTAAATTCAGCATAAACAAAAATTCTCCTAGATATAAGAAACATATGTAGTAGACCATGATATGGCAGTTCTTAACCTAGCCTCAGCCTTAGATTACTTACTCCTAATGATTGCCATGGTTTTAAGAAGTGGAAGGCACAATTTCATTCTTTTTCTGAAGGAAGATGGAAGGAGGCAGAGGGAGTGATCCTTCCCCTCTATCCAGTACCAGTGAGGCTGTATCTGGAGTACTGCTGTTAATTCTAGGCTCCGCTGTACAAGTAAGATCTGGATTTACTGGAGCAAGTCCAGCACAGGACCAAAAGGTGAGTAAAGGACTGGACCATCTTTTGTGTGGTGAGAGGCTGGGAGAGCTGGGACTGCTCAGCCTGAAGAAGAAAAGGCTCGGGCATGATTGTATCTATGTATCTCCCTGATGGGAGAGAATGAAGAAGGAGGAGGCAGGCTCATTAGTGCCCACTGATGGGACAAGAGGCACACACTGAAACACATTAAATTCCATCTGTACAGAAGAAAACACTTTTTAATTGCAAGAGTGGTCAAATACTGGAACAGGCTGCCCAGAGAGGTGGTGGAGTCTCGACCTGTGGGGATATTCAAACCCCAGCTGGACACAGTCCTGGGCAACCTGCTCTCAGTGACCCTGCTTCAGCAGGAGGTTTGGTCTACATGATCTGGAGAGGTTCCTTCCAAACTCAGCTGTTCTGTGAACAGAACATACTCCTATGAGTTGTAGATGTCTTTGGAACTGCTGGCTGATTTTGTTTGCTCAGGTACTCTAGTTGTAAACGTGTAACTAGCTAAGAAGAAAAATACCACCCCTTCCTTTCGTGAAGGTCTTTTTCCACACTTAGCAAGCTCACCCAATGCTGTTTAACTTACCTGTGAAATGTTACGCTGCTTAGAAGCTAGGGTGAGTGCTGTGTTTATAATTTAAGCTTGAACAACTCAATGGTTTAGATTTTAGACTAATAAAAGTTTACTTTGAAGCTTGTAACAAGAATTATGTTGTTAATAGAAGCGTGTGTGTGCTTAGTATGATTCTCACGCAAGTGCTTTAAAATCTTATGAATGCTTTATAATGCGTTAAGTGCTTTATAATGTTACGTGCTAATGTCCCTGAAGTTGGTATTTCTGCTACATACACAGTTAAATTGGAGGCTGATTCATAATTTTTCCCAGTTGGATAAGTGTGGTGGGAAATTTTGTGGGCTGGAGCAGATTGGAAAGACAAACTTCCTGGGTATCTCCTCTTGAGAAAAATTTCCTTTTGATAGAACATCTGTTTCCCTGTCTCAAGATTAACCTTTAGCATTATATTTGCTGAACAGTTAAATCAGGAATACGTGTGAAACTGCTAGGTTTTTTTCTTTCCATTGTGAATATAAATAAATAAAGAAATAGATTAACAAGATTATAATTTGCTGTAAAGTAGCAATATACATATTCAGTAATATTTTAAGCTAGGACTGTGTGTATTGAAAAAGGCATGAGCTCTTGAAATGAGCAATGAACACTTCATTAGGTGTCTCTAAGCACCTGCATAAAACCCTTCGTGAATTAAGGGTTTCGTATACATGAATATGCATTTTGAATGTATGAAAATGCCACATGTGGGCATCAGCTTTTACTCTGAGTGGGTCATTCTGAGGCCTGTGTGAAGAACAAACTCTTTGTGTGTGTTAATCAAAAGAATGTAAATATTTAGATCAGTCACTTCTCATTTTGCCTCTCTGTAAGCTCCCTAAAATGTGGATGTATTCAGTTTGAGAGCAGCTTCAGTTCCTGAAATTCCATGACCAAAACCAAAAATACTTGTTTACTTGGCAAAAGCAAAATTTAATTCAGTATTATTACAAATGTACTCCACCAGCCTACATCTGGTCAAAAAAGATCATAGAATCAATCATTTAGGTTGGAAAAGACCTTTATGATCATCTAGTCCAACTGTTAACCTAACACTGCCCGGTCCCCCACTAAACCATGTCCCTATGCACCAGGTCTTTTAAATACCTCCAGGGATGGTGACTCAGCCACTTCCCTGAGCAGCCTGTTCCAGTGCTTGACAACCCTTTCAGTCAAGAAGTTTTTCCTAATAACCAACCTAAAGCTCTCCTGGTGCAACTTGGGGCTGTTTCCTCTTGTCCTATCACCAGCCACCTGATGGAATAGACCAGCACCCACCTCACTACAACCTCCTTTCAGGTAGTTGTAGAGAGCGATAGGGTCTCCCTTCAGCCTCCTCCAGGCTAAACAACCCCAGTTCCCTCAGCTGCTCCTCATAAGACTTGTGCTCCAGGCCCCTCACCAGCTTCCTTGCCCTTCTCTGGACACGCTCCAGCACCTCAATGTCTTTCCTGTAGCGAGAGGCCCAAAACTGAACATAGGTACTCAAGGTGCAGCCTCACCAGTGCCGAGTACAGGGGGACGATCACTTCCCTGCTGCTGCTGGCCACACTGTTTCTGATACAGGCCAGGATGCTGTTGGCCTTCTTGGCCACCTGGGCACACTGCTGGCTCATATTCAACCGGCTGTCAACCAGCACCCCCAGGTCTTTTTCTGCTGGGCAGCTTTCCAACCACTCTTCCCCAAGCCTGTAGCGTTGCATGGGGTTGTTGTGACTGAAGTGCAGGACCCGGCACTTGGCCTTGTTGAACCTCATGTGGTTGACCTCAGGCCCATCGATCCAGCTTGTCCGCATCCCTCTGTAGAGCCTTCCCACTCTGAAGCAGATCAACACTTCTACCCAACTTGGTGTCATCCGCAAACTTACTGAGGGTGCAGCTGATCCTCTCATCCAGAGCGTTGATAAAGATATTAACCAGAACTGGTCCCAATATACAAGTGTGGTGTGCCCTAGGGAACAACACTTGTGACCTGCCGCCAACTGGATTTAATTCCACTCAACACAACTCTTTGGGCCTGGCCCTCCAGCCAGTTTTTTATCCAGCGAACAGGATGCCCATCCAAGCCATGAGCAGCCAGTTTCTCCAGGTGAATGCTGTGGGAAACAGTGTCAAAGGCTTTACTAAAGTCTAGGTAGACAATATCTACAGCCTTTCCCTCATCCACTGAGCAGGTCACCTTGTCACAGGAGGGGATGAGGTTGGTCAAGCAGGACGCGCCTTTCATAAACCCATGCTGACTGGGCCCGGTGACCTGGTTTTTGTGTGCATGCTGTGTGATGACACCCAGGATGATCTGCTCTATAATGTTCCCTGGCACTAAGGTCAGGCTGGCAGGCCTATAGTTCCCCAGATCCTCCTTCTGGCCCTTCTTGTAGATGGGTGTCACATTTGCTAACCTCCATTCAATTGCGACCTCCTCAGCTAGTTTAAAGCTCTTTCAATGAGCCCTGTTACCTCCAGTGCAAAGATCCTTTTGTTCCCTTGAGACAAGTGTACCCCATGTGTTGCTAGCAGGCCTGGTATTGTGTAGACAGACCCATGATCAAAACCCCCAAAATTCTGCTGGTGGCACCAGGCTCAGAGCCAGGTATCTTCCTGTTTCTTTCCTTACCATTCCCTGGAAGGACGGAGGAGAACACTTCTTGAGCTCCTGATCCCTTAACCAGTAGTCCCAAGGCCCTGAAGTCTCTCTTGATTGCCCTGGGACTTCCTGTTGCAACTTCATTGCTGCCTACCTGAAAAATCAAGAATGGATAAAAATCTGAAGGCTGTACCAGGGTAGGAAGCTTTAGATGCGTCTGAGGATGCTGAGGATTGGCCCATGTAATTGCAAAGCCACTTTCTGCAATCTTTAAAAGATCATGGCAATTGGGGAAGCTCCTGGTGACAGGAGAGAGGCAAATGCTGCACTTGTCTTAAAAATGTGAAAGAGGAATCCAGGGAATGATAGGCTGGTCATCCTAACTTCAGTTGCTGGGAAGCTTATGGAGCAAATTCTCCTGGAAGCCATTTTAAGGAGATGAAGGACAAGAAGGTGAATAGCAACAGCCAGGGTAGGTTTACCAAGAGAAAAATTGTGCCTCACCCAGTTGTCTCCGATGATCACATGGTTGGCTCTGTGGCCAATAGTTGAGCAGTGTATGTTGTAGACCTGGGTTTCAGGAAGGCCTTTGACACAATCTTCTGCCATACCCTTATAGCCAAGTTGGTGAGGTCTGGGATGGACAGCAAGCCAAATGGGAGTCAGCAGTGTGCCCTTACAAAGAAGGCCAAATGCATTCTGGGTTTATTAGCAGGAATGTAGCCAGAAGGTCAGGGGAAATCATCCTTGTCCTCTATTTAGTACTTCTAAAGAAGTGTGATACTTGTAAGAGTAATAAGGATAGTCTTACTGCTCTCTGCAGTTTTTTGGGAGCATATGGAGAAGGAGTCATACTCTTCTCAAGAGGTGCACAACAATAGGACAGGAGGCAACAGACATGTTGGGAAATGGGAGATCCTGATTAGATAAAAGGAGAAACTTTGTGACCACAAGGATGGTCAAATACTGGAACAAGTTGGTAGGAGAAGTTGTGGAATCTCCATCCTTTGAGATATTTAAAACTTGAGGGAATGTGGCCCTGAGCAACCTCTTGTAATTAGATCTACTTTGAGTAGTGGATTACAGTAGGTGATCTTCAGAGATCCTGTCCAACCTCAAGTGTTCTCTGACTGTATGACTGGGGAGAGCAGAAGGGACAAGATGTACACAGGTTGTTCTTAAGCCTGTTGGATCATGATGTATTATCCCAGGTGTCTTTAATATTTTGGGTAGCAAGCTAGCATGACTTAATGCTCAACTTGTTTCTCCTCTTAGTGTTAAAGACATCTTGCACACAGCAGAAACCAACCAAGAATTCTAGATGTATTTCTGCTTTTAGAGTCTGCTTAATCAGTGTCTTAATCAGTGTCAGAGTGTTTGCAGGATGAGTTGAATTTGTGTGTTACTTGGTCTGAGTAGCAAATTCCAGTTGCATTACACTCTCGGCATGCCCCTGGTAGGAAAGCATTATTGGCTGCTGTGTTAAGTCTGGCAGCTGATGCTCAATGTTGAGTGCTGGGGTGATTGACAGGAGTGCCAACTTTTAGCATGACTTTAAGGTCTTGAGTATTTTGTTGTTAATTTGAGAATATTCTGGAATTATCTTAAAGTTTATTGTTAGCTCCAGCTTTAAGAAAAAAATTCTGAAGTTACCTGTCTAAATACCTACTTGGTATATTTTAAGTGTCCATCACTTTTCTACAGCAATTGTTCATTAGCTTTCACTTGACAATGGTGCATGAGCACCCTACCCTGAAAAATATAAGAATGTGTACAAAAGTTTAATTGGAATTAAGAAGCTGACTGTTTGCTAACATAGCTCTGTAAAAACTTGAGTTCAACAGTTTTAGGTCTGACTAGTTAAATTTGTAGGAATAACTGTGTGAGTTTCTTTCAGAAGTTGTCTGTCGATCTTGTGATTGGAAGGAGTGTTAGCAAATCCTAACTTCATACACATCTGTTTTTTAAAATGGAAAGGTCTTCTGGCATACTTACAAAATAATGCTGTACAAGGGGAATAACTTGAAAGTGCTAGTAATTGTATGAAGATTATTTTTGTTGTGTTATTATGATTGAACTGAGTAGAGGAGCACAATATATCACATGAATTTTTAATCTTACCTAGAGTACCAATGACCTTGCTTTGTATTCAGAGCTGCTGATGGTGTTCACAAAAAAAAAAAGGCAGTGCTACTGATCCACAGTCACAATTTGTGTTTTACTCTGGAAAGTACTTGAAAAACTAGTTAAGGAAAGCTGTCATATAACTTGTTGCAGAGATGCAAGCAGGCTTGACAGCCCTGAAGTAAGAGTATTGGTGATCCGTAGATTAGGTTTACTAATTTTGCCAATGGAAGCAAGAGTTATGTCTTGCAATTGCATCTTGTGTGATTCAATTGAGACTGCTTTTTATGGTAGGATTCATCTTTTACATAGTTCTATTAGCCTAGTGATTAAACAAGCTAGTACATCATATGGGAGTGCCCACATCTTTTAGCAGTAGGAACTAGTTTTCTTTGCAGAAAATGGTGTAGCTAAGTAATTAGGATTTTTTTTACAGGCAAATAAAAAGTAGGCAGTAAACAAGGTAGACCGCTTTCAAGCAAAAAGGGAAACTCGTTACTTGTTAAATCAAAGACTGGTGTGGTGTCCCTGCTTTAGAGCTCCTTGTTTAACAGTTCTGTTGTCAAGAGGGAAATGGAGAGAGATCAGGCATGAGTATATTTTCAGTCTCAAGCTTGAAGGGTCAGAGAGAAAGGTGACTTTTGGGAAGGGGGAAGTGAGAGGAAGAGAGAAGTACCTCCATGCAAATTGGAAAGGTTTCAGGGTGAAATGTTACCTGTAGCTAAAACACTCCGTATTGCTTTTCTGAAGGTAAGGGCATGTAAGTTCTTCCTTTCTCAGTACTTTACTCACTGGGTGGTAATGGGAACTCAACCTAGCAGCCTTTCACATGGTGAACATATGATTGAATGACCTCTAATTCCACACAGTAATATCTAGTGTTTGATGTAAAGCCTCTTTATCTCTGGTACTGAGCAGTTGTTTGGTTTTGCTTCCAAAATATTTAAAGACAACGGTTCAATGTCTTTTGTTAAGAATCTTATTCTGGACATGGTTCTTCTCTTCTGTAAATGATATTCCAAAACAAAATATGATTTAGGCCTATTGGTTTTTGATTACTTACATCAGGAGGCATTGTTGCAGTATCACCAAGGCTTTGAAGAGATTTTTTTTTTTCATGTGACATATTAGTATGTTACGAATAGTCCTTTTTTTGTTTTCTTAAGCTTGAACTTTCATCAGATGTGTGTGCTTGTTAGGAAGGGTGCAAATCTCTCAAATTGCTTTATTCTCTAAGATTTGGTCATCTATTGTAATGCACATATTCTTGAATTTACTGAAGAAAAGGGTACTTGAGGGTGGATTTTTTTGTTCGGGTTTTGGGTTTGGTTTTTTTTTTGTTTGTTTGTTTTTTGTTTTTTGTTGTTTTTTTTTTTTAAAAAACCCATCAATTTTAGATGTAAGGCAAATGGATTTAGTCTTAGTGATTCAGTAACAGAGTATCCCCTTGTACTTTGGTAGCCTTTTCTTTCTGCTAATGCTTCACAAGCACTAGTATGGTAACCACGAAGTTGGTTGAGAAGGTATTTCATAGTGCAGCAGCCTCTTTGCCTTAAGAGGCAATGAATTTAAGTTCAATATACTGGAATTTAACATGACAATCCAGAAGCAGGGGAGAAAATATTTTTGAGTAGCTTGCATCTAAGAATCTTTTGTTGCAGACTAGCTAGTGGGAAAAACATGAAATGCATTTTGTCTTCGAACATGAAGGGGATGAATCAAGGGGAGCAAAATAAGATAGTATGCTAATAAATTACTGCTGCTTCTACATAACGTGAACATTGAAGTAGTCAGATGTTCCCTTTGCTGGGATAAGATAAGCAAATGTATATAGGTGGTATGCACTGCAAGTATTGTGAGGTGATCTTTCTGGGTTTGCATGTACTTTGAAAGTATCTGCTGAGTGGCTGATTTTTTTTTTATTTTTTTTTTTACTCCAGTGGAACATCGCACTATTTGTTATACCATGCAGAATGTTAAGAAGGGGGCGGATAGGAGTTTTCCTTTCATAATGTAAATATTCAGATTTTTTGAGGGGTTTTCATTTGATATGAAACTTAAAATAGCAAAACTGTATTTGATCAGTTTTCACACCCTCACCTGTACATCATAGTGTCATAGGAAAATTCAGGTTAGAAGGTCATCCTAGTTTAGCCTCCTGCACAAAGCAGGGTCAGACCAAGTGCTTTAAAACTTGTGTAAAATATATCTTGTTTGTTGCCTGCAGCTGGACAAAAAACATTACTCATGTCTGACATAACTTTCTGGAAGTATTCTCCATTCTCTAGCCCTATTCCACTCTCCCTGCAGCCCTGGTGTTTTGCAAGTCTGCAAAGCAGAAGGCTTCTTCAGGTAGGTTTTCTGTCCTATTGTTTTACCTGCCATGCATAAACAAGAGTATACATGAAAACTGAGATTTGAAGAGGAATGAAACCCACACTAGGTCCAGCTGGCCCAGGTAAGCAGTCAGTAATGCTTTTGCCTAAGTTGGTCTGAGCTGCAGGCCTTGACACTAAAGGATTGCTAAGGTAGCTGTCTCTGCTTTCCTGACTTCTTTGAATGTGATCTTAATCTCCTGTGAGAGTAGCTGGAGGCAAGGAAAGAAAGATTGCCTGGTGATTGCACAGCCTTTTCTGCTACAGCCATCAGGTGTGTTCTTCCCAGTTGCTCCAGGAAAAGCCATGGCTGCCAACTAAGTGTAAAAGGTGTCGTGGTTTCAGGTCAGCTCAGCCGGTAACAAAGCACCACGAAGCCGCTCACTCCTCCACCCCCCCCACCCACCCCCCTCGCCTGGCCACATTGGGATGAGGAGAAAATACAAAGGCAAAAATCCAAAGGCAGGCTTGTGGGTCGAGACAAGGACTGGGAGGGATCACTCCCCACTTATGGTCACGGGCAAAACACAGGCTCAACTTGGGAAAAAACCAAAATCAATTTAATTTACTACAAATCAAAACAAAAACAAAACACAAGGGTATTAGGAAGGGAAACTAAACATCAGAACAACCTCCCCCCACC
>VYZV01007062.1:10239-22947 GCA_013401275.1 Pandion haliaetus | reverse complement strand
GGCTTCTTTGCATTGTCTGCATTGCAGCATCCGTTATTTACTTGCTGCACTAAATTGTGTGACAGATGTCAATGTTCTGAATTTTCCCAGGTTACCTGCGAGGATTGCTAATAAGATCTGAAAGAGCACTGAGACTGAATTAGCATCTTCTGGACCTATGGTAAATCTGTTAAACTTTTAACTTACTGTAGGAAGTAAGATACAACTTGGCAAGTGAAAAGCCAAACATTCGTAGACGTCAGTCATAAACATGATTTTCCATTCATGGTAGAAGGTTGGTTCTGTGCAACTCTGTCCTCTGGAAAGTAGGAACAAGGTTGGCAAAAATGCTATGGCACCCAACAGGTAAGACAGAATAAACTGGCATTCACTGGGAGTTGAGGCATCATTCAGTAGGTACAAGCTCACTAAATCAGAATGAACATACCTATGTTTCTGGAGCATTTGCTGGAATTTTTCCTCTTTTTTTCAGATTGAGTTGTACTTTTCCTGGCTGTGCATTCAGGGATAAAGGAAAAAAGGGCATCATATCCGATCAGTGACAGGTGTAGGAAGGGCAAGTACCTGTGTAATGTTGGCCCTTCATTTCAAGTTGTGCCCAGCTGATCTTAACTTTTGTTGGGTAGATCCATACATGAAACTTCTACAAAGTTTTCAGAGTAAGGACAAAGACAATACACTGAAGATGGAAGTGCTCTAGCAGTCTGCAAAATAAATTCTTGGTTAAAATGAGCTTCACTCGCTGTTTGATCATGGATAGCTAGAAGCTGTCTTAGTACAAGTTGTTTCCTTGTTTAAGCTAGTGTCCCTGTACCTTTAAAAGATTCATTTAGGGCAAATGCTGCCTGGCTATTACAGATGATAATTGTGATGAAGGTAGTAAGCGTGAAGATCATAGTTCAAAGACAACAGGACAGAGTGTGGATATGGCACTGTTTTTTCACCGAAGGGTTTGTGTCATCAGCTTTACCTCTCTATGGTCTGTGTCAAGAGTTACAGGCAGCAATGTGAGAACCATTCCAGGTATATTTCAGTTTACGTGGCAGAATTTAGGAATTCTATAAATCAAATTTACTTTTCAGAAAAATAGTGATGAGTTAAGTATTTCTAACTTGAAAAAATGGTGTTAAAAGTAATTATTTCTTCTACGGAGAAGTCAGTTTAGAAGAAAAACAAAAGCAGCCAAAATTAGCAGTTTTATTACCAAGACTTAACGTGATGCTGGAATAAGCTGGGGTGACTGGTGTTGGAATGGAGGTGTAACTCAAGGTGAGCAATCTGACTTTCAAGCCTGTGGCATGCTGTGTTTGTGCAGAAATTGAAAACCAGGAGCCAGGGCGTGTTCTCCTTGACCTGATGAGGAATGTGCTGCACAACTTGAATTCTTCTTAATGCTTGACCTTGCTGGATGAATTTGAAAACTCAGTTTTGCATCAAAAGAATTATGTGATGGAATTACTTTGTATCTCTGTGTACTTATCATGACAAAACTGTTAGTAGAGCAGAATGTAGCAAAAGCATAGCTTGAGCTATCCTCAATATAGTCAAGTATATTAGATAAATTATTCGGCAACAAAACCCCCTGGGATCTGTTGTCCTGAATAGAAGTCTGAAAATGCTTAGTTGATTAAGTTTGTGCTGAAATATCCAAAGGTGATAATGTAGCGCTGTCTGGGCATCTGTTAGGCTTTCCTTGCGGTACCATTTATGAAACAAGCAATTGTGGGGGAAGGTGAAGATGTTCTCCATTGCACTGTATTAAACACGGTCTCTCCATTTGAGTGAAAGCATAGAAGAGAATTTCTCTGAATAATGCTTCTGTGTTACCCTTCTTTAAGAAAAAAATAACTTCTGAGCTGTCATACCCTACCTGGTACTGAAGATTATTTTGCTTAATTGGCAGTTGTTATCTCTTATTGGCATGTGTGCTTGTCATAGCCCAGGGTGGCTTTCTGACATGGCAGCAATTCAGTATGTGAGATTTTCTGTGGATTAATATATGTGTGCCAGTGTCTCAACAATGTTTCTCCCATTATTGTAGTGTTCTGGATCTCACTTAAAATTCATATTTGATTCCTAAACGTCAAAGCACTAATAACAGAAAAAGTATTTTTTCAGTTTCTCAAGCTATGGAATAATTAAGCAATGCCTGTGTTGACAGGATTATTTGACTTCCTTGTCCAGGTGTGTCAGATACTCTGCTTCTCATGAGGCCTTTCTGTGGTCCATGTAGAGACTTTGCTTTTACTGTATTTTAAGGGTTTCAAGTATCTTAGAATATGTGTATAAATTGTCCTTTTCTAAGCTGTTCTTAAAGCACCTGTTGGTTCATCAAGCTTCTGTGATTAGAAAACAGGTAGTGCTTTTAAACATGCATATTCCATGAAAGAAAAAAATCACTGACTGCTAACTTAGGTATTTCTGTGAGTTCAGGTGAGTTTTAACATCTCATGAGCAACTGGAGGAGACATTGATGTGTAGTGCAGTTTAAGGGCTGGCTATGACTGTATCAATGTGAAGTTAGTGTGATTGCTTATACAGTGCTTTCTAAAAGCTAAAAGTTTTGGGGATCAATGGAGGAATAGAGGGCAGAAAAGGCTCTTTGTTATTTGTTTGTTCTCATGGAGAACTTTTTATCTTCTTGATGCTGTAGTGAGGAGAGAAAAGGGTAGGTGCTTGAGGGTACTTTTCTGTTCAGTATATTGTATCCTATGGGTTGGATATTAATTTTTCATAATGCACTAGCTTTTCTTTTTCCTGTGAAGGTATATAGTTTTTGAAGGAGGTGGCACCTTTGCTAGGAACAATTGAGTAGATACTAAATAGATAGTAGATAGCAGATACTAAATGAATTAAAAACTTCAGATACTGTCAAATGAAATACCCTAGAACTAAATTCCATGAGATGATAATGCAATATGGTCAGCACAGTTGAGAGAAAAATTAAAAAAACCAGGAAAATCCTGTTATTTCAGCTTAGTAATGGAGGAATATGTAACTTGCAAGAACAGTTTCGGTTTCACAGTATCCTCCTTTGTGTTGCAAGATCTGAACTGTAGGATTTTGAAGGTCACCAAAAGGCTCTTTTGGGAAATTCCCAAGAATCCCAATTATTTGCTTGGAAAAGGAGCTCAATAGGCAGTTACGTTCCATCTGCTCATGTAAGGAAGAACAGACTTGCTAGGGATGTTTACATCAGGGTGGCACAGCATTGTGAAAATCACAAGCGAAACCATAAGCAAGCCAATCTGTTGCATAGGGATATGTGAAACCTGGTATTTTAGTCACAGAATGGGAGCAGTTGGAAGGGTTCTCTGGAGTTCCTGGGTCTAGCCCCCATGAAAAGCAGGGCCACCTTGGAGCATAGAGGCTTCACAACTTCTCAGCAATCTGTTCTGATCTATGGCTACCATGATGGTGAAGTGTGGTGTTCTTTTGGTGTTTGGTTTTTTTTTTTTCTTTTCTCCCAGTGTCTAATTGGTATTTCAGTTGCTGTCAGCTGTGCTGCTTTCTGTGCCTTGTCCTTTCAGTGTGCACCTCCAAGAAAAGTCCTGTTCTGTCTTCTGCCTTGCCATTAGATAGCTGTAGATGCTAAGTCTACCCTTAGCTTTCTCCTCTTAAGACTGATGGAAGTGTTTGTCACATTGAGTTAAAAAAATTCCAGATAAAAAGCATAGGTGTTCTGGGAAATTTCTTCATCATAGCTGTAGTGGAGAGCCCATAGCAGCTGTAGGAACTTTGGCATCATAAAATTGTTCATCACTGTCAGCTGAATAAGAGAAACCTTCATAGTATTAAAGTATTTATAACAAAATAGGCTGAAGTTGCCCTTTAAAACAGTTAATGCCTTTTGTGTCTTGTCAACAAATGCGTCAGTAAAAAGAATCCAAGATAAAACCAGTCACAAAATGAATAGGTTTTGCTATTTGAAAGGAAGTAACTTTTAGCTAAAACTTTTTTGTCTTCATTTGGTCTGGAGTAAATGCAGTATCTAGAAAATAGTAGTGTTATGTCAGGTGTTAGTAATGAAGAGTAGCTCCTGGCTTCCTATTGAACTTACTCTCATTCAATTCTTCTATGTGTGACTTTAAAAATAAAAAGTAATTTTGATCGTGTGCCTGAATTTTGAAAGATGAAGTTGTTAAACAAGGCTGAGAAGTATTTCATAAGAGCCATTTGATTGCTGGCCTGTTTGCAGCATGTGAAATTTTTGACAGAAATCTCGATTGATTCTTCCATGTTCAATAATGTGTTCATTACAATGGTATTTCCTGAGCAGCTGGGCTTGCTTAGCTTTGGATGGAAAACAGCAAAAGCAAGGAAGTGAATTTTCCAACCCCCCCTCCCCCCCTTTTTTTTGCGTGTTAGAAAATTATGTTAATTTTTTTATCCTGTTAATGAAATGGCATGGAAACCATTTGAATCATGGGGGAGGGCAAGAGCAGAAGTGGACGACAGGGAAGAAATGGCATGTTTTTGTAGTCTTGTGTATGGTGAAAGGGCTGGCTTCAGGAATTAGCTTATCCTTTCAGAACTAGTCTAATCAAAATTCATAGGTAGAGCTGCGTTTCCTGATGGTCTCTGAGTTAATAAGTGCTTCTGTCTCAGGCAGATCATCTGAAGTGGTAAAAGATGAGTCTTCTACACTAAAACTATTTGGTAGGTCTTCAGATAATAGCCAGGTCATGTGTCGTTACGCTTCTTGCCAGCAACGAGATGTAAAAATATAGTAAGTGAAATGGTGTATCTGTAAGGGAGAATTTGTGTACTGTCTTACCATGTTGAGACAAATAGATATAAAGTTACCGTAAGAAATGTCTTTCATCAGTGGAAAATACTGTTGTTCAGGTTTTAATCTTGTGTTGAAGTAGTATCTTTGTCTATTACTTGGAGACAGACTGAACATACAGAAATCTGTTGAAGGTGCTGGAGTGCTGGTATTTAATAGCATTTTCTAGCTGATGTAATCTTGTGTTTCAGATCTCTGCCTTCTGCCACCCATCACCTGCTTAACAGTCCTGCAGATCTGGAAGGAAGCAGTCGAGCCCCTTCAGCTTCCTTGACTGCTATCTCACATTGTTGCACCTTCAGTTAATAAGGACTTGACAATTTTCTACTGTATTGTGATACTTAAATGCCTAAAAAGGTGTGCAGAATCAGTCCCACAGTGTCCTAAAGAGTTAGGGAAAAATCTGTCTCGGTGTCACATGATATGTGGTCTGTTGTGTTGGAGGAGGGTATTGGAGTGCATGCAGCTGCTTGTAACTTGATTTGTTTCTCACCTCCAACCTTGCTGCACTGTTGAGAAGACTGATACAGGAGAGCAATGGAGTGTGTTCTCACACCCAATGCACGCTGAGATAGAGGCCTGAGTGCTGTGTGCGCTGAAAAGGTGGCAAAAAGCTTGCTGCTGCTCACTGCTGCCATTGATGCAGTAGTAGGCACTGTCAGCTCCCTTCCTGGCAGCAGCCCTTTATAGAGTGGGGCCAGGATGAGCGTGGTCATGGTGTGCCTGTGCTCTCCTAGGATGTCTGGCAGATGGACCTGTACTAGCCAAAGATAGCCAGAGGTGGGGGTTTTTGTTCATTTTTTTGTTTTTTTCCTCTGGCTTTAAACTTCCTGCGTCCTGCATTATTTTTGACGAGTCAACGCTGACAGACTCTTAGGCCTATTATTAGCTAGCTTGTACATACAAGCAGCTATTATACAGTGCTGGGTGGATTTCTTAAGAATTATTTTCTGGTTTAATTCTAGCTTTCCCTTCTGTTCCCTTCTTTCAAATGCACAGTAGTAGTTCCATTCTCTTTGGTGGCTGTGCATGGAGTACACTGAGATGCATGTGCTACAGACAGAAATGTAAGCAATCCTGTACTTGACACAAATATTCCTACTACATCATGTAGCCAAAGAGAAGGGGGCTGTGGTGGACAAGAGAAAGGCTTGTTCAGTATAATTTATGAAGGGCAGAACCAGTCTAGAGCTGCTAAAGTGGCAGAGCTGTAGAGCTAAAGGGAAGTCTGCAGATGTAGCTACTGGGTAAATAAAGACTTTAGCAAGCTGCATATGAATTGAACCTGTTTAGGCTTGCTGATTTGCATAGTTCCTTTACCACCCTATTTTATGTACTTCAGTGCCCCTTGGGTCAGTATGTAGTTTTCCAAAAAGTACCTACCCCAAACCGTGATCTTTGTATTTGCTAGACCTTTTTGGCTTCTTAGCTCCAGGATGGCCTGAAAACACTACTACTTAAGCCGATTTCACATTATGTTATCTTTTCTACTGTACTACATTTTTGAGAACAGAAGCTTTAAAAAGTTTCAGCAAACATTAAAAGCTTTTACAGATGTCATGATTTGTTTAGTTACAGAATGGCATTAAGCAGACTTTTAATGCAAGTCTTCTGTAATACATAGGTGGCTTATTGAATACGGTAACTGGAGGGTTAGAGCTCTGAGCAGTTTCCATCCATCTGCTTTTGTACTGTATCAGAAGGCATGCTTGTGTAATTCCATACAAAGTCATAGGCTTAGCATGCAGATGCACTTGATATATACATACAAAATACACAATATATATGGTATATATAACGGTAGAGAGATACATGGACATGGTTTAGTGGGCGTGGTTGATGGTTGGACTCGATTATCTTAAAGGTCTTACAACATAAATGATTCTGTGATTATATATATATATATAGTTCTGGAGTAGGCTTATGTTTGAGTGAAAAACAGCACTCCCTGTCTCAAGCTGTAAAAGGGAGTGTAAAGCTCTAAGTGCACCACAAGCCTCTCTTCCCTGAGATATGTTCAGTTTGAGAATATGGAATAGCTGTATCCAAAATGATACCTGTAGTACAGACGCCATAGCTGAGAGTTTATCTGTTACCTACCTATAGATGGGACCAGACTACACTCCTCATTATATTCCTGTTCTTTGCTTTCTTCATTTTCTTGCCTACAGTTAAAAAATCAGGAGTCAAATATGTGCTACATGTTACGATGCTTAATTTTGCAGAGAAATGTTGCGTACCTGATTAAAATGTTGACATTTTTGTCACTAGTCAAAAGTGTAGCCACTAGCTCTTACGCTGCTCTGTTAATAGATGGCTGTGTCAGTAACAAGTGTCACAGCATATCCCTCTTTCTTACAGTGATGGTTTAAAGTTCATGCTTTTAGAGTAGTACATTTTCATAAAAACTTAAGCCTCTGGATTCATGGCACTTAAGAAGTCTGCCTTGGCTTCATGCAGATAGTAATGTGACTTTAAGTACTCAACTAGATTGTTGTTAATGACAAATTCATATGCTTCCAATATTTGTGATATAAAAGTTTAGCTAAAAGTTGTTTCTTGAGTTCTGATATGTTTTTTTTTCCTCACTGCAGTGCAGTCTCTTCAAGTATGTAAATTAAGTGAGGTAAAAAGCGGCCTGCTTAAAAATGGGTAACACTGGATAGCTTAGCAGGCATCTGGAAATACTCCTGCTTCGTGAGATACTGAAACACCATATTGTAGTAACCAAAAGTTGCAATCCTGAATTTGAGGGACTGGAACTGTGTATTGATGTTGCCTGTCAGAACATTTTACTGTGCATGAGTGGGGGATTGAAGGAAATGTATGATAGTCTGAGCTAAAAAGCACTTACCTTTTAGGAAAAAAAGGAATAATACCCAAAATGAGGCAAGATTTTTTTGAAGCTTGTACTGTTTCTTATTGAGATGAACATGGCTTTTATATTTATTAGCTGTGTATTTAAACTGAGATTCTGAAGTGACATTGTATATGAACTTTGATTATTGTTAACGGCACCCTAAGGGAACACTGGGTGTGTAGAAAGATGAGTTATCTTCTAGTTTATTCTTGGAAGTTTTGCCTACCAGTAGCTGAAGGGCAGCCAGGTGACAGGAGCCGTCCTTTCGGGGTGTTCCAGCTGATCCTTTTCTGAACATCTATCAGATGGCCGGGGTGCCTTGCTGCCGCTTTTCAATGTCTGAGGTGTTCTGTCTTAGCAGATGAAAAGAATGGCAAGCAGGTATCATATAGGTTATATTGGCAGCCTACTTAGAAGCAAATTGAAGTTACAGAATTCATGTTTCTAAAGTTATCCTGATGGATAGATGATACACGTTGGCAGCTTCGATTAAAGTGGAGCTGAGTTTTGGGATCATCCGGCAAATTGACTGCAGGGCTGCAAAAAGTGGTAACTCTTGTTCCTTCCCCAGAGGAGCAGACAAAACTGCAGATAACTCAATATTAACACTGCAGGGGCAGGGAGAACTAGCAGCTCTGATGAGCGCCTCAGGATGATGGTCTATAGCATTAGTGCCTCAGTTTTAACATTTAATGTTTGCATATGAAGTACTGTAGTGATTTGGTTTGTTTTTACAGTAGTCTGGTTCACCTACAGCCTTTTACTGGGGTCTGCTGACAAGTCCATGTGAGCTTTTACTACCCACGCAACACAATGCTGTGATACACCAGAGCAGAAAACGGGGATGGCTTTAATACCGGCCATTCCATACCAAAGGCCTTGGGGGAATGACAGAATTATAAACCAAGTTAATTGTGCCACCTTCACTGGGCAGATTTACCACTGTGAAGATTTGCCATGTAGCTATCAGGACAGGGGTAGTGCATGCTTTAGTGTCTTAGGTTAAAGTATTAAAGAAGGAAAAAATGTAGTTTCTACAGCTTATTTTATTTTTGCCTGCTCTGCTGCTTCAATTAAGTTCTATAGCAGCAGAAGACTGCAACTCTTCAGTCAGATGATGTGATCTAAAAAAACCCTTTACTTAAAATGGGTAGATGAATCTTGTGGACTTAGTTCTCTGGATGCTTGTTTGTTTAGTGAGAAGATTAATTTAGGACTATCCCATTTTATTCAGTGGAAATCCATCTGCAGTCAGGTGTTTTGTTTTGTTTTTAAGCTGAAGAGAAGCAGATGGATAGGCAAAATACATTAATTGTAATGGTTCCAGCAGCTTGAGGGCAGAAATCAGAAGGATAACCTTAGTGACGCAGAAAAAAATGAAGACTTTTTGTGCTTTTCTCCTTTAAAAAATGTTTTTTGTTCTGTTCTGTTAGGTAAATTGCAGTGATGAAATCTGCCACACTTGGGCTCAGAAGTTGCATGCAATTTGGAATTTGCTTGAAGCTGTCTGATAAGAGATCTTTTTTAAAAAAAAAACCTTTAGCATGTATTATGGTAAAAAAATCATAATTGATTTAACTCTTTATTTTTTCCCATTTCCCCTTCACTCATCTTTAATGAACATGTATGAGTCAAAGGAATTTAATTATTGTATTTATATTATAAAATAATATATTCTCATGAAGCATGAGCCTTTTAGGCTATGAAAGTACATAATAGATACAATCTATGTGAAAGGAAGTACTAAAATCTGCACTTAGAAAGTATAAGGAAAAGTATTGTAAACTGTATTATCCCATATGGCATAATAGCCCTGGCAATAAGACACATCACCTTCCTGGAGTAGCGATGCCAACCTAGTTGCTGAAGTTTGAAAGCACCCTGAGTTTTCCTGAGGAGCCGCTGATGCAGTTGGTAGGATTTCTGTTTAGATGCCGAGACCTTTGCCTGAGAACAGCTGTAGCTTTCCAGGATGCATGCTTCTTAGGTGTATTTAAGAGCTTCTGTAATGCTGTATGTTCGTTCTGTATTGGCTTTTCTTGAAGCTGTTAACCAGGTGAAGCAGATGCCTGGTATCCTGTGACCCCCCTCGGAGATCTCTGCAATGGATGGGAGGCATATTTTAAGTGTTACGGGCTTTGAAGGGGCTTGCTGCAACCGTGTTTTCCCTTAAATACATACGTGCAAACATTTCTTTCTCTCCTGCTGAGAGAAAAAGACAAATGATTGAATTGCGGTTTTAGTACACATCCCATCACCCTTATTCCCTTTCCTGCTCAGCATCCAGTGTTTTTAGGACAGGAATGTGATTTCATTGTGCTTGACAGCAAGATCATTATTGATAGAAGATGCTGAATTCTTGCTGGTAGCTCCTATTCTCTGTATTGTTGTGAGATGTACTCTGTACTTCATCTTAGTAAAGAATTGCCTGCAGTGAATTCAGGCCTGTTTTAATGGACAAGTGCATAGTGACAGAAGAACACAGATCAGTGGCTTAATGCAAAGCCTGTGGCTTGAGAGAGACCTTGAGTTTGGTCTCTGTATTGCTGGTACCTTCCAGCACAATGTTGTTCTCGTCCAGATGCCTTATCTTGTTTCCTCGTTGAACGCTGATCTGTAATGACAAACAGCGGATGGAGCACTGTATCTCTAGAAGAGAAAAGTGAAATCGCATCTCAATTACTGTAAGAATTGTTCAGGTGACCTAATTTTGTCTTCCACAATCAATTTGTTAAAGGAACAACTACTTGGAATGATACTGTGTGCCTAGAGTTTAACCTGCAGTGTGCAAAAATGTAAAAAGTAGATCAGATTTTCTTTAAAAAAAATGACAGAAAGCAGTGAAGATTTGAATGACTAGAAGGTGTCCAATAAAAAGCAAAACATAAGCATATAAACAAGCAGCATCACAAGAACTGTATGCCCCTAAAGGTTTCAGCAAAACAGGCTAACCCGTCAAGGCTGTCTCAGGATTGAAATTTTAATGCTCAGATGCTACCAGTGCATGAGGCATATGTTTCTCCTTGTCTGGGCTTTCACGTTTGAATGGTGATTGCGTTGAATCTGCTGGTGGGCTGTTAAATCCTTGTAAGGAATTAAGAATAAGGAATTATAAAGAATTACTCAAAAGTCTTTTTGCAAAGAGTTCTTGGGGAAAAGAGAAAACACAAAGCCTATTCTACACCACTTTCAATGATTTAAGAATTCTTTGGTTTATAAAGTCAGTACCAGTAACATTAGTTGCTTACAGTGAACTTCCTTTACAGTTGTTGGAGAGTAATGATGCTTCTCCTCCCAGCACGGTTGTCTCTGCAGTTGTTCATGTTCGGCGGTCAGTGCTGTCTGCTGGTGACCCGGTCAGCAACGGTGGGAAACTCAGCTCAAGAATATCACTCAGATTGGGAAGCAATGAATGCTGTATTCATGGGGCTCCCTCTCCCACTTTTTCTGATGATCTTAGTTTTCATAATCTTTTTTTTTTTTTTTAATCTGGAGTATTTAATCTGTGGCTTCCTTTTAGCAGTGCACAGTGTCTCACTACAGATGCAGTGGGTACTGCAGCACTGCGTTTTTAAGTAAAGCAAGCTGTGCAAGGCGGAAGTCCATGTGAAGATTGCTTGAAGCATTTTAAGATGTATGAGATATCTGTGTTACCTGTGTTTCGCTGTGTGGATTAAAATAAACGATTGGGGTTTGTTGCTGAAAATGGTGACACTCTAAATGATAGTAGAGTGCTTCTCTTGTGTAGAACATGTTTATGCATTTTAAGTCATCAGGCTGGGTTTTGCTAGTTTGCTGGCAATGTTGTGGGATGAGCTCCCTGTGTGAAAAATCAAAATACCGTATTCCACATGTTCAAAGGGCTTTATGTTGCCTCTAGAGATGCACTGGCGTTTGGTTTTGTTGCTGATGAAGGTCTTCAAAGTAGCGTAGATAGGCTTGACCTCGGCAGTAGGGTGAAAACTGGCAAATATATGACCCTTTAATGGCTACATTGAATGGAGGATTTACATGGCAGTGCTTTTCAGTGTGAGTATCTTGGAGGAACAATAAGACTTTGTCACGCAAAATATTTTGGCGGTATTTCATGTACTTAGTGGAAGGTAGTATAGCAATTTGCAGTTTTTGAGTTATGTGGGATAAAGGAAGGGTATACACTCTTGTGTCATCAGACCTTGTCAGCGGACCTGAGACCTTGCAGAAGCCCCGTATTTATTGTGCGTGCGCATCATGCTCCGTGCTTCCAGCTGCCTGCAGAATACAAGGTAACCGGGAGCTGCTGCCGAGGGCCCTTCAGGACACACGGCGTAGGCTTTAAGCCAAATGACTTGTTTGGGTTGGCTGCCGTGGCTTCTGGCTGCTCTTGTCCCAGGGCCTGAGGGACTTCTCCTGTTCTGGGATGGGATCTGTGCTAATTGCATGACGGGAGGAGCAGTTGGGCAGGAGGGAATGCGCTATTGCTGCTCAAGCTGTTTGGATCTCAGCCCGATTGGGGTGGGCGCAGTGTAGCCACGCTGTGCCTGGGCTACGGGTAGAATCCCTTGAGTTAAGGTATTGCATGGGCCTCCATGATAATTCTGGAACTCTTACAGAATATTAAACATGAAATCCCTTATTCTGTGAATTATGTCCCTGCTCTGAGATAACCCAGTATTGTACAGCCCACTAATGACACATGTCTTAAAGCTGGTGTAGTTTGTCTGCCCAGTGGTGAATGAAGAGAGATGACAGGACCTGCAGATGATGGTCTTCGGACAGCTGGCAAAGTCGGTTGCGTTACAAGAAGTCTTATTTACAAGAAGCCGCAGGGTGGTAAGTTTTGATGAGTAGTCAGTCAGCTCGAGCAGCAGAGCAACCTCCGAGTATCGCTTACTACGTGTAGAAGAGCCGTTGCAGCATCTCGAACCCGGTGATCGATGTTAAATACCTGCACCACCGGTGTGACCGTAGCACAGGGACCGGAGCACAGCCTGCGGGGACCGGCCCCGATCAGGGGCAAGCTGCTGGGCAGCCCCCCGCGGGGAGAGCTGCGGGGTCGGTGCGGTGGGGGCCGCCCGCC
>VYZV01007061.1:6458-31706 GCA_013401275.1 Pandion haliaetus | reverse complement strand
GATGATGGAAGTTCTTCCCTTCCAGGAGTGGTTATGAACATTAGGTTTGCTTTTATTATGAAAGATAACAGTGCAGCAGTTCCTAAGGTTTTAGAATGGTGTAGACAGCAAAGATTAAAGTTAAAAATGGACCATTTTAATGGAACAAATGACACCTACTGTTTGCTGCAGCGTTTGAGATATTCAAGAAGTGCTAAAAATTACAACATAGAAATAATAGTCAGGGAGATCGGGGCAGAACTCCATACTACTTTAATGATTAATTTTGTTTGTACTCATTCTCTTCCTTCAAGGTTATTCTTAATTACCACTGTGGTAATACATGGGAATCTTTTGCAATGCTAAAGCACTTAAAGATAAGTTTGTATATTTTGATTTGTTTGAACAAAGTGATCTCTGTGACAGATACAAAAAAGAAAGAATTTCTGTTCTGAGATCAGAGGTGTTCAAGACAACAAAAGTTGGATTTAGAAATGCACAAACCATTTCCCTTCATCAGGCTAAGCAAAGTAGGTCTGTGGGGAAGCTAATTCATGTCATGTATATAAAGCAAGTCAAATTCCAGCTACTACAAAGCTTTTATGTAAGACTTTACTGACCCAATAGGTGGTGGAATATAAATAGATCAACAGTACACCCTTCCTTCTGCTGTTCTACCTAATCCTTCCTTGCCTTCAGGGTTGAAGAGTATTTGATCTATTGAGTCTTAAATCAGACATTGTTTCCTACAAAAAAAAATCCAAAAAAACAAAATCCAGGAGAATGAAAATTTAATGGTAAAAGAATGTTCTTGTGATTTTAGAATGAGAAGCTGAATTAGGAATATACTATTGTTCTTCCTTTTTTTCATATATATTAACTTCACAAAGCTGTAACTGACTGGCTCTCTACTTGCTCTCCTTAGCTACCCCTGCCAGGTGGCTTGACATGAGCCTCTTCAAAAAGAGTAATTGTGTTAAACCTATATTAATTTACTTTCTCCTTTTGAATAATACTTAAAATGCCCTCTTCATCCTGCCTGCAGGTCTCCACTGCTGCTCGGAAGATGGAGCACTTTTTATTTTTAGTAACAATATCTCTCATGCTGGGATGGAAGAATCTTAAACCAATTAAACACATTAGAAGATAACAGCGTGTGTGGGTTTGGTTCAAGATCTCCATTTTCTTCACTCTGGGGTATGTCCTAGTACCAGTCTTTCTGTCCAAGATGACAGAAATAGTGTGATAAGCTGTTAACTAGGTAACAGTACAGCTGCTGCTTTGTCAGGTATTCCCTTGCCAAAAAAATCACTTGTGATGGGTTTTGCTTTTTTTTTTTTTTTTTAATTCCATTACAGTAAAGTTTTATAAATTATCTCAATTTTGACTTAGGACATTTTTTTCAGATGCCTTTTTCTTTTCAAACATTTATTTTTTTAAAAGAATTAATTTCTTGAACATGAAGTGTTTTTTCCAATAGAAGAGGATTGTGTGTGTACACTTTCAAGATTTGATGATTTGTTCTTCCCTTTTAATAGAGCTTAGTTACTGGGACAAAACTTTTAAACTGGCTAGAGTATTCTGATCCGTTAAAATATGTCTGGATACACATATTTTAACTCTGTGTATACACTCTGAATAGCAGGTTGATTTCATTTTTTTGTTTGCAGAAGTCAGAAAAACATGTCCTGAACCTGCACATAGGCCAGAAAGCCTTTGGCTACACTGATGCTAAACCTTTCTTCATTTGGTGTGGAATTTATGTGGGTTAGCAATGTCCAGATTGTTTAAATACAAGATATTTTCTAGGAACTGTGGCATGCATTGCTGACCTGCATGCTCTCATCAGCAGAGATACAGTCTTGAGTTTTGTATTTATTCTTCATCTTTAATTTGACAGTCAGAATACAAAGCACGGGGCAGGCTGTCTTGCATGGATTTACTCTTACAGTGGAACATCAATACAGAATAAAGTCTGATAGCACTTTATAGAAGTCTAACACCCCAAATGTTAACATATCTAGCATTGTTCAGCATGGCAACATAACTTAAATCATCTGGCTTGAACTAGATTGAGAGATAAATCCTTATAGGGAGAAGCAACAGAGGTCAGTAGTCTACAGTAGTGTTTCCTCTCACCAGAAATAGTAGGTCACTATCACTCTATAACTATGTATTTCAAGTAAGGATAATAATTAAGCTGTGAGGCTACATATACTCTTTGAAGGGCACTTCTAATGTAATACTTCTGAAAATGGTGAATGTGATTTCAGAGTACTCCAAAAATTGATAAGGGAAGAGGGACAGGAAGGTAAGGCAAGGCATGGCAAGGAAAAAGGAAGATAGTCCATTAGTTAGAGTACTGGTATAGCACTTGGGAGGCTGGCTCAGTTCCTGTGCAGTGCTGGGTTTGCTGTTCTGGTGAGTGTTTCATCTCCAGTTCAGAGGAACTTGCCTACAGCTCGGTTTGGCACTACACAGTCTATGGCCAGACCTGTGAACTCGTAACTCTCACTGATATTGATAGTGAACAAATAGCAAGTAAATACTTCTGAAGGGGATCATTTTTTAAAGGTAATACAGGTTTTTGATAATCAAGTGCCCAATTTACTGAATTACTATGCAGCTAATAGTCAAGAGTATTTGCATCACAGGGTGTTGTGAAGATAAATTAATTTGTCAGTGAGATGCTCAGATTGTCTTATTTGTTATTTTTCCCTCGTATATGGCATTTGATAGATTGCACACTGCTTTCTATGCAAATAGCTGCAGCCTGGCTAGTTTGTATATTTGCCTGTGGGAAGATGTATCAAAAAATGGTGGATTTTTTTGGACATTTTAAATTATGGTTGGGGTGGTTCCATATTGCAGGTTGCGTTGTCTGGGGACTTTGAGTCTTCCAGCCAGCACCACATGAAGTGCCCAGCCCTGCTGCAGGTTCTCCTTGCCATGCTGCTGCTCATTTTCTCTCTCTGACTTGCCTGCCTACAGCCCCCATCTCCCTTGGTTTGCTAGCTGGGGAGAGATCTCCACTTTCCAGCTTTCTGCCAGCATACGGAGGTGGCATACAGGGCCCTCCGAGGATGATGCTTTCCATCTTCTCCCGCTTTCACTTTTGCCTTAATCCCAGAACAAGTGGTAGATATTAGGTGTTTTAGAACAAGTCTAGAAGGATGTGAGCAGGCTGCCTTACGCTCCCTCTTCCCGTGCTCCAAGTTGTTGCTAAGTTTTGGAAGCTGTAAGGCCATGTCTGTGTAAATGGACTCTGTGCACACATTCCCACCTTTCTCCTCCCTCTTGCCTTTTCAGTGGGACATGGAAAGTCTGGCCAGCCTTCAGGAAGGGAAAGGCTCCTCACATCTGCGCTGAAGCAGCCATCTTCCCTTCCCTCCTCCACACGTGTAATTTTAAAACAAATGTTACCCTGTAATGCAGAATTTGCTAAAGCATCTGTTTCTTCCCTTGAGCTCTGGAAAAATTTGGTCAATGTGACAAGTTTGTGTGAGTCTGCCTGGAAACTGTGTATGTTAGAAGATGAGTTCAATATGCATATCTCTGACAGCTCCTATTTATACCTATGTCAAGGTCCATATTGTCCCTCTTCTGTTTCTCTACCTCCCCAGTCAGTTCCTTGAGCAGTTCATCTCTCCCCTTCTCCCAGATAGTTTCCAGTCTCTTGTCTAGGAAGTACTGAGTACGAAGGGTGCGCTGCCATAAACTAGCAAAAAGAAACACCTGGAAAGGCATTGGTTTGCATGGCCTTATCTCACAGATCCTGCTGTATTCAGGCTGCTTGCATTTACACTGGTGACTCCTCGGAGCCACTGTGATGAGCCATGGAGCAGGAGGCTGCTGAGGGGCCTCAGGCTTACTGATGGCTGTATCCCTGTTCAAAATGGCATCGGGCAGGTGTGCAGGCTCCTTGTTCTGATGTGTCGATGTCTTAAGTCATGTTATGGGAGAGATTTTTCAAAGGTGTACTTAAGATCATTATTAATTGTCCCTTTGAAAATATGAGTATTTCATACTTGCCTATAACTTTAATGACTAATTCACTGATCTGGGCTTTTTGAAAGCTGGCACAGCCTCACTTGCTGAAACTGAAGAGGTGATCTCTCTTTGCTTAGCACTCGGCAGCTGAAGAATTCCCATGAGTGGCAGTTACTGGGTCAACAGCAATAGAACAACTGTTGATATTTTGTAAACTAGGAAAACAAGCTCAATCAGGTGTTACTCTTTTTCTAATGTTATATAGGAAGCACTTCTTTTTCTGGCATTTTTCAAATGCTGGAGAACAGCAATTGTATGTGTAGAATTATCTGTTATTGTTAGCAATGTTCTTGCTTCTCTGCAGCACAGTGACATTGCCTTTATCCTTTAGAAGCAACGGAAAATGATAAATGAGGTTAACAAGCTTCAGTCTAAAGTGAAAACTAAATCTGTGGCTATACAACTTTTGTTGCGTTCATTCTGGTCAAGGTTTGGTTTGTTCATTTATTTTCTGGGAAAAAGCATCCCTTTTCCTTGAACTCCCAAGAATCAGAAAACATGATTGAGACTCAGCTGGAGTAGACTATTTCAGGGCTTAGCAAAGAATACTAGGTGCAACATTTAGGGATGTAGATAGCTTGTTTTCCTTAATTGCTTCCCAACCAGAAACTGGATGAACCTTCGGGATGCAGAAACGGGGAAAATCCTCTGGCAAGGAACAGAAGATCTGTCTGTACCTGGAGTCGAGCATGAAGGTATTGTGTGGCCTTATTGTGCATTTTGGGGCTGGGTGGTGCTGCATGTCTGGGTCACTAGAGTTGCAAGCATACCTATGCTTTGAAGGACAGATGTCCTAGCTGTGACTTCACACCTTCAGAGGCTTCCACCACAATGACCTGGGGACACGTGGAGAAGGGTGGGAGTGGATCAGTGGCTGGCAAAGGGAACAAGTTAAATAGTGCTAAGCAGGATGCTCAGCTGGGTAAGGAATGAGTGGCCGACCTTTGCTAGGTTGAGTGTTGCTTCCAAAATGAATAGTATAAAAATATATTGACTTTTCTCAGTATAACAGCGTTTACTCAAGGTAGAGGTCAAATGGAGACCAGTGGGGTAGAAGCATACACAGTTATTACCTTGCCTGGCCGTAACTGTCCTTATATTCTCCTGCACTAAATTTGACCTCTGCTTTAAAATGGCATACATGGCACATTTTCTCTGCTGTCCTGTCCCTCTACCATTACTAGGAAGGCCTGTTGCCCTTCCACTGCTGTCCTCACTGAGTAGCAAAGGACTTCACTGTCCCTTACTCGTCCCCATTTGTGACAAAGCACTGTGACAGGTAACATCCCTTGCTAAGAGCTTTGCTTTGGCTCTGAAGAGTCTGACCTCACCAAATTAATTTTGAAGGCTTTTCTATTGTGTGAGTACCATAGCTGATCTCTAATAAGTAGAGTGGACTTGATAATTTAATTATGCTGGTGACATTGATATATTTTTGGTTAAACATCAAGGACTGAGTTCTGCCTGTCACTGCTAGGACTTACCTCTCCCATACATTGGAAAATCTGTTGTGTCTGAAGGAAGGAACCAGAGTATGTAGATCCTTCTCTGCCCAGACGGCGTATGGAAGATTCTGTGGCAAAACACTGAGTCCAGTAGTCTTCCAGCAATATACCTGGTTTCAAAGCCAGCTTAAGGCACAAGAGAAACAAGTTGCCTTCTCCTCATTTGGTCCCCAGTCAACATTCATCTGCTTTATGACAAGAGTTCATTAATAGGACCAGTAGTAGGTTATCTCAACTTAAGAGGGGCCTGATGCCAGGAATAGAGGATGCATGTCAGAGCTAGAGGAAAGCAAAGGTGTGACTCGGTGATTACCAAGAGCATTTTCCAAGCTTTGTCTCCTTCAGCCTTGCTAACCTGTACTCCCATTCTCATACCAGTGCTAACAGCAAAAAGTTCTGCTGATAGGCCTTAACAGATACTTACTCGTGCCTATCATACAAGGTACCTATATTAAAGAAAAAGCATTCCAGCACATACATATACAACTGTGGGAAAGCAATTGAAATACATCTTTCAAAAGAAATGTGGTAATTCATCAGTTTAATACTAAATTTCTTAAACTGCGGGTTAGTGATGCTTTGCCTCCTTGAAATAACTGTGTAACAGGAGACCTAGGAGAAATGAGGAATCAGGCTTTAAAAAGCAGAAGAAAATCAGCTGAAAATATTCACAGTGTTTCCAGATTTTGTGCTGTAAAAGCTTCTCCTTGGACGCATGGCTAGTCTTTGAATCCTCTTCACTCTGTCTCAACAGACTGTTGCACTGCTGTGGTTCAATACAAACTGCAGAAAGGTGTGCTTTGGGGCAGAGAGGACAGCTGGTGCTGTGTCTCAGGACAGTTTGTTGTGTTGCCCCATTTCCCTCCTGCCATCTTTCTTGCTTTGGCAAATCATATCACCTCACTGTGTCTGAGATTTTCCTCACATGCAGAACAGGAACCCTCACCTCCATCAGAGGAGCTTGGGGAATTAATTAAAACATACTCTGGCATGAGATTAATGCCCACTGTACAAGGAATTGTTAAGACTTTATATGGTGTGCAGTTCAGTCATCCATCTAGAAGATGGATGACTGCAAACTGGAACAGGTGCAGAGAAGAGCTATTAGGAGAAGCCACTGAAAAGATTACAGATCGGAGGATGGTCTTCCTTAGGAGAAGAGAGGGAAAAAGCTGTTCTTGTATGGCTTAGCAAGAAAAGAAGGCTGAGATGGATAGATTATTCTCAATAAATAGGCTAAAGGGGAGACGTGTCCAACAAAGGCTAATCTGACTCTGTATTAAAAGAAGGTGTGGGGAAATGAGGTTTTGGTACAGTCCTGCAAGAGAAAGAGTGAGGGCAAACAGTCAGAATAATTGTTTTGAAATGAAGGCCATGTGTGTCTCAAAGTCATTATATAGTACTTGTGTGTGTATATTCTGTGGCCATTCAGGGCAAATCACAGTCTAGACATAGCAAACAAAGAATCAAATATATAGCAGAGTGAATAAAATATATTTCCTTTAAACAGGACTTCTATTTGCTTTTTAAACAGGAATTCTATTTAATTTAAGTACCTGTTTCTTTAAAAAATGAACTCTTAAGTTTCAAATCATGATACTGTATCACTACCTAAACTTACCATTACCAGTTACGTTAAATAAAAATAATATTAATGTGGTATCGGATTGCTGCCGAAGTCTTAACTGCTAAAAGTAGTGAAAATCACTGCCTGAGCACTCGAAACTGGAATTAACCATCTAAACCAGCTTTTGACAGCAGGAGCTTTTCCATGTACCCAGTCAGCTCAATTCAGTAACAGTGCATTCAAAACTGGGAGGCAATCTGGGAGATGCAAATCCATAAAGTTTGGTTTCTTACAATATACAAGCAAATCCTGGAGTAAGCTGCTGAGGTCTAGCACTTGTAGAATCCCCAGTGTTGTTCCCAGTCACCACAGCCAGTTTTCATTCAAGAAATACAAATAATCCTTTCATTATCTAACAAATATGTAGTTTTAAATATAAAATAAGTTTGGTTAAGATAGCTTGCTTTCTTACCTGTTGCAATATTTAAGGTAGTTTTTTTAAACTATATGAAAACATAATGATACGGATATTTTAATTGAATTTCAGTTTCTAACTAAATGCAGTTGGACTCAAAATGACTTGCTTAGTAAATAAGAAATGTGTCATTCATCACTTTCTAATCTAATCCGAATTGAGTATCTGACTAAATGTATATTTGCTACACAAGTGCTTAAATAAATGTGCAGGTAGAGTATATCCTCAAGTTAACAAAAAGCAGTAGTAAATTTAGGATAAAGTCTATGCTTGCCTGCATTTCAGTATGTTTTTAAATGGACCTAACTGATGGGAGTCAAACTTCTTTCTCTTCTATCTTTTTAATGGGAAAAAAGACGTATAAAAGTAAAATTAGTTTAAAATAAATAATTTCAATTAAAATTTTCTGCTTGATGGCATCAATTAAAATCTCTTAGATCAGGGGTTTAAAGACTACACAGTCCTACTTTTATTAAAAGTAACCTTTTATTTTGTAGTTTTACAATATTAAAGCAAACATTCTCAGCAGTCTGTCTTGGGGATGAAAGAAATGTAATTACTAAATTGCAGAATAGTTTTAACAAGTCATTTTACACTTAACTGCAAAGGGATGTTTATTCACAACAGGCTGTAGTCAGTACTTGTGAGGGCAGTAAGGGATGGTGCCATGCAGACTTCTAGCTGAAAAAAACCCCAAACCTAAAAATAATTAGAGAGCTTTTACATTTAAAACTCTTCCCTTACACTTTTAACTTTCTTCTTTTCTTTTTTTTTTTTTTTTAAACAAACTGTGGGCTGTGTACTTCTCCATGGGATAGGATGGTAGCTTACAGTCTCTAACCCTCCAGCTCTCTAGATTGGTTTGATTTCAAGGTCCTACTCCATTAAACTGTTCTACATTAGATGGATTTGCCTGGGGTTTGGTAGACTCTTCCTTTTATTAAACAGTAGCCTGCTGTCTGCTCATGGATATTTTGATAATGCTTCCCATTTAGGAACAGTTTGGCTCCTAAAGCACATGCCAGCTGTATTCCCTCCCCTCTTCATTTCTAATAAACTTACATGAAACATNCTGATTAGGACCTTTCAGCATATTAATCAGTGCTCCCAAACTATCCCTTCTCTTACTCCTCCACCTCTAAAAAAGCCTTATGAAATACCTACCAGGTACAGTTTGCCACTTGCTGTTGGTGTCTCACCCATTGCAAGAGCCCAGAAACCCTGGACTGCCAAATTACTCTCTCAAACTCTCCAGTTTGATACTGACTTTACTGCCTGTGTGGGTCTCAATGTTTAGGGAACAGACATTTTGTATACTTTTACAGGATGACTTCCCAGAGCTATGCGAGATGGCTGAAACAGTGCTGCTGGGCTGAGAAACAGCCGTTTGTGGTTTGTTGGGGATGCACACTCTGAAAGGGAAGGAGAAGTGAGAAGAGCTAACACACTTGGTGTACTAAGCAGCCCTTCAGCTGCTTGTGATCTTCAGCACACTTCCTAAAGTAAAAATTTAAGTTGCATCTTATATTTCAACATGAATAATTGTGGGGTTTAGTAATAAACAGCTGAGAACCAGGAGTCTGAGTTCAGTGTTGTATCCCTGTTTCTGTCACAAGTTTCACTCCTGGCTCTGGGCAAGGTACTTAACCTATTTGCATTTTGGATTTCACTCCTGCAAATGTAAAAACAAAGTCCTTTGTGTTTGCATTTCTCCTGCTACTATGATCTTGTACTAGCACTGATCATTATTTAAAGTATATTATACTAGCACCTGAAGCAGCTGGGTTTGTTTTATTGTGTCCAAATAATGCTTCTTTATCTGTTTCACAGCTCGAGTTCCTAAAAAAATCCTGAAATGCAAAGCAGTATCTCGGGAATTAAACTTTTCCTCAGCAGAACAAATGGAAAAATTCCGACTGGAACAGAAAGTTTATTTCAAAGGGCAGTGTCTAGAAGGTATGCATCTGCTCTGTGTGCAGTCCTGCTGCAGTGCAGGGAGTGACCCCCAGTGCGGTGGGGATTAGAGAAACTAAAATGAGTTGAATGTGGTGATTTTAATTTTTCAGAGTGGCACTGAAGCAGTCATCTTGTCAGGACTAATGGGCCACAGTATTAGGGATAGCATTTCATAAGTGTATTAACACTTTGTTATGTAAGCAAAAAATCTGGGTAATCATGCTTCAGGGCATAAATCCACCGCAGGCTGCCTGAGGCAAGGAAACAGGTTATTTTAGAGTCACCCATTATGAGGATTCATGCATCTTCCTCGGAAGCACCTAGAGCTGACCACTGCCAGACTGGAGGCTGGACTAAAGGAGCCTCTGGTTTACCTTGGTTACAGCAGTGCCACTGAGTATTGTCTGTGTGACTCGGTAGCTGCACATCTGACCTCCCTCACTGCAGTATTACTCATAATCTGGGGCAGAGAAGGGGGAGATAAAACACTGAGCTCCTTGTCTTTTGGGCAGCCAGTTGTACCCTTCATCTCAACTGGATCTGGGGGATGTCTGCAAGAGGGAGAGTGTGGTTTCCCTGTTCCAAGTTAGGTGTGATGAAATTTTCCACTGAATGCTAAGGAAGTGGCTTGACTTTATCATTACCATCAGCTATTTTAGAAAGGGAGTATCTGCTTTAAGAGGAGGGCAGGGTTCAGTGTAGTTTAAGCTGTACAAAGTAATTTCAATGTAAAATACATTAGCAGGACAGTTTAGGGAGTTCCCCAGCCTGTCAGGTGAAAAGCAAAAGGACCATTTGTGGATTTTATCTTCTTTCAAATGCCTCTGGATCTTCTTTTTACTTTGCAGAATGGTTCTTTGAATTCGGTTTTGTGATTCCTAACTCCACAAACACTTGGCAGTCCTTGATAGAGGCAGCACCTGAATCACAGATGATGCCAGCTAACGTTTTAACGTGAGTGCCTTGGGCTTACAGAATCTGAGAGCAGGCAAAGAAAAAGCAGTGTGTGGCATTTCCTTGGGGGCCACAGTGGGAATGAAGAGAGGGAGCTGCTACGAACTCTGAATCACCCTCACTACTGTTAGCTGTCGAGAGATAAAAGGGGCTAAGCCAACCTCATTACCTTCTTTCCCATAGGTCCAGTTTGCATTAATATAGCAATAAAAGTTTGGAGAAAGTGGAACTGATCCTTTATTAGAGTTGTTTAATTTTTTTGAAAGGTGAACAGTGAAAGGATTTCAAAATGCTTTGCAGCTTAATACCTGGGAGGGGGAAAAAAAAAAATGTTTGGGCCATTTTCAAATCCAGCTATTGATCACTGACTCTTGAGCAAGGTGGTTGTTTTTCATGCAATATATCACCCGTAGGAGCTGCTCTGGCATTTGTTTCATCACTGTACCATTTTGCCAAGCTTTACGTCTTTTACATTGGCTTATAAACTATGCATTTAGTCACATGGAATTGTATCTGGGGATAAAATACCCTTTACAGGTAGGAAACAGTCATTTTACAGTCACCTGTAACAGGATTCACACACCTTCCTCAGAAACATCTGGTCCTGGCCACTGTTTGCACATTGACTTCTGAGTAGATCAGCGATCTCTAGGACTTGTGCTAGAATAATGCATGCTGGGCATTGCTCCAAGTGTGGACACAGCAAGGCACAAGCTTTGGTGGGATGACAGAAAAGGCTCCTTGAGGGAGGCCCCTGGGAAGCTGTAATCACTGACAAAAAGCCACCCTCCCTGCAGTACTAGATGGGTGCTGGCAAGCACATGAGGAGCATGTTGCCAGCAGAGACAGAAGGGTATGGGGACCCTCCTGCCAACAAGAGGCAGACAGGGAGCAGCCAGTCTCACCGCAAGGTCACTGTGTACTCTGGAAGACCTCCCTCTCCAACGTTTTCCCTCTCGTTCCCTGTCTGGAGGAAAGCCAGTTGCATAGAGAAGACACTGGGATGGGAACAACTGTCACTGATTTCTATTCACAGCACATTTCAGAGAGAGCAGACTCAGAAGAGAGCATCAGTGTTCAAATAGTGCTCCCTGAACTTTGTAAGTACTACACATGTCCTTGGCTCCCAGAGCTGGTGGCTTTCAGTTAGTACAGGAAAGCCAGATTTGGGAATCAAAGTAAAGAAATAAAGACATCTGACAAGTTGGTTTTGACCGTCTCATAAAATCAAGACATTTTCAGGACTGGGAGTTGTGAGAGTCCAGTTCTCAAGTGACCTTGAGGATTTTCTGGTGTTCCATTCTTTCCCTGGAGTCTGTCCACTTGTCAAGGGCAGCACGGGTCTCTCTCCTACTCATGGAGGTGTCCTAAAGTCATTGTTGAGGCTTTTCAGTAGAATCACTAGCCCAAAGAAATCCAAAAGTTTTTTGTGGCCCAAAGAAATCACCTTTTTTCAGCTGCCAAGACTTAGAGAGCCCCCCTCACTTTCTGATATTCCCAAAGACCTTGTGTTTGTCTCAGTGTTTCCATAGCAGGAGAGAACGGAGATGTGGTATTTGGTGCTAACCAACGCACTCTGCGCAAAGGATTCCCAGGGTGACTGAATATCAGACTGAGCACGTTCCCTGACATTTGAGTTCAAGCATTAGCCATGCCATAGCAAAAGCTTTACACTCCTGTCAGGTTCAGCTTTGCCAGAGTTACAGATACCAAGAGCCGCAGTGAAGATGGAACAGCTGCTTTGATTTTCAACAGCCAGGTTATTTAGACATGGTCAGATCACACTGCTCAGGTGTCCAGGTGTTCTAACGGCCCCAAAGTTCTTACTTTTGTCTACCAAAATCTCAAAGTCAGCAACTTAAATCATCAGAGCTTTTGTCACACCCAAATCTATGTTGCCATTGCAGTTTGTATAAAATATGCTTGTGCATTTGCATTTAAGCTCTTCTTGAGGGAAGTGACATGTTAAGTTGGTTGAAGTAGCTTGCTCAGCACTGGAGGACAGAGATGGGGAATAAAAAAGAATTCCCATCAGTTTTCACAATTCACTGCAAGAGAGAGAGGCCTGAAGGTGCTGGGACTGCTAGTTTAATTTTAGCAACAGAAGTGAGCAGAAGTTTGCTGTTTGTGAGCACTCTCTGCAGCCTGCGTGGTACTGTGCCCAGAAAGGGGGCAATGAGGGGGGGATGGGGGGGGACTGCTCCATGTAGGAATGCAGTGGAGAGATCCTTCAGCCCTGATGGCCCCTGGATGAGGACACAGTGCTCAGTGCATGCAACTCCAAACCAAAGCTCGTGTTGCAGGGGGTAAGGTGTCAGCCCAGGCTTGTGAGAGCATCGAGAGGAGCAGTCGTTTTCTACTGTTCATGCACTCTTCTAATACCTCTTTTTTCTCCTCTTTTCCTTCCACAGTGGTAATGTTATTATAGAAACCAAATTCTATGATGACGATCTTCTCGTAAGCACTTCCAGAGTGAGACTTTTCTACGTTTGAGATGGGGCTTTTTGGAGCTGTTTTAGTTTTCCTCCATGCAGTTCTCGGTGCAGAACCCCCCGACTATCCAGTGGAAGACACTACTCCTGTAGGCGGTGACCCTGGGGACCAGCTCAACGTGGGTTGTGACCTTTGCCCATCAGTTATTTTGCTTTCTCCTCTGACAAGACCAGACCAAACCCTCAGAGACAGGACCATCTGCTCAGCGATGCACTGGGGAATAGAGGCTGTCTCTGAACACGGGCAAACGATGGTCATGCAGAACCAATACTGTAAATTACATTAGTCTCATCCTTTGTATTTCTCTGGATCCTGGTGTAATCTCCCTTTTCCACTCACACCAAACTCTCAATGTGTTTCATTTTTGGGGGGCTTAAGTTAACCTTTTCATTTTTCTCATATTGTAGGTTTTTATCCTTTCACTGGATTACTGTGTAACTGGTCCACACATCCTCTTACCCTGAACTTGTAAAATAGACTGTGATATCACCTAATGTAATTAAAACAGATTTCTCAATTAAAACATTCCTACCGTCCAAAGAAGGGAAGAAATGTTAGTTCTGTGCATTTTCCTTTCTGTTATAAAAATGCCTTGCAGCAGGCACAGACTCCTGTCACTCAAGCCAGCAGCTGAACAGGGCATTCCACAGCCCTGCTTCTTCCACAGCCCCCATATCCTTGTTAAATTTCTCTTCCTCCAGATGACCATGTAGGAAAGCTTTCCTAACTGCTCCAACAAAGGTGTCTCCTTGGCCTCATTTCTGTCTGTTAATCCCGCGGGGCAGTTTGTCCTGTTTGCCCAGTCAGCGGTTTCTTGAGCAGTACTGCATACTGTTCTAAGTTCCCGGGGACACTCAAACCCCTCCGGAAAACCTGTGTTCCCCTGAGCCCACCAGCATCAGTCCTGTGCTGGGCTGAGCACCCTGAAGCACAGCTGTGGCTGCGGTTGCCAATACCAACAATGCCCCATGCGTGCGTGGCTTTAATGACACACGGCGGCAATTTTGCTATGACAGGCTTCTCAAGCCCTATCACTACTCTTTCCCCTTGTCCTTTATAATTAGCTCTAGCATGTGTAAATCTTGGGAAGGGGACATCTCCATCTTCTGCTCTTAAACATCACAGGCGGCTTTATGATCGCTCGACACCTTGGTCAGACTGTCCTGTGGCTGGGCTTGAGATTCTTGGGAGAGTCACGGGGAAATGAGATGCATCATCTCAGATCCTGGACTGAGCCACTGGGTGTATGTGTGAGGGATACAGCGTAATTTTTTTTTAGGTGAAGTTTGACCATTAATTCCTATGGGAAGAGCATTAGCCATTGTAGCAGCTTTCTCATTAGACCTCACTGATGGATTTCAGCATGCTGGACCCAGAGCACAGAGTCTTCTCAGCAGCATGACCCATCCTAGGCCAGCCTTTATACAGCGATCCACCGAAACTGCCTTCTGCACCCAGCATGAACGACACCCAGCAATGGTGATCTCCATCAAAGAGGAGAGACAAAAGGTATCCAAAAAGGAAAAATATAAAAGGTTGAGGGTCTTGAGAGCAGGTACTGCTATGTTCTAGGACAGATGGTCTGCTAGACGCACACAGGAGGTGTCTAGCAGAGACAGGGAGAAGATGACTCCTCTTGCCAAGCTGAGCTACAACCAAGTGCCAGGGAGCCTCTGGCCCTGTAGCAGAGGGACGCTCCCAGCGGGAATGAATCTAACCTGGATGCCTTTTCTTCTAATGGCAAACAAGCTTTGAATTCTCGCACCCACTTAACCTTACCGGCGAGGACGGTGCCCGCGGGGATGCCCTCCCTGCAGAGCCTCACACCCTGGAGGTCTCCGCGGGAATTTAGGCGGCCACCGACACGCGTGGCTGCGGCTCCCGCGGGGTGAGCCGCCCTGGGTAAGGGCCCTGGAGGGACGCGGGTCTTGAGACGGCCCGGGGGAGCTCCGGAGCCCCTTTCCTCCCCGCCCGCCTGGCCCAGGCTGTCACCAGTTCGCCCAGTTGGAGCTGGCCGACCCCGCGGTGGCGGCTCTGTGGCGGGTCATTGCCGCCCTCAAGTGGCACCGTGGGAAATAGCTGCCAGCTCACCCGCTCCTGTCCCCGGACCAGGCCGCTCACAGTTCCTCCCAGCCTCTCCCAGTGCCCCCCAGCATCCCCCAGTGCGAGGCTCAGCTTCCCTTAAAGAACCAATGGAGCAAACGCCGGGGCTCGGGAAGAGCAGAGGGCCGGATCCAGCCAGCAGAAAGGCCCCGGTAGGGCAGCAGGGACAGCGTGGTCTGACGAGACATCACCAAAATCCAGGCGAAGGGCCCCTGGGGGCTCAGAGCAGGAGCTCGTGCTTGGCCCAGGCAGCTGCAGGACCTCTCCCCGTGGGGCTGACAGGAATTTGGGAGCCCTGGGAGAAGAGGCAGGAGACACTGCCAAGGCGCTGCCCTCACCATGTCCTGTCCCCAGGGCCCGAGCATGGCACAGGCAGCTCTCAGCTCCCTTACATGGGGCCATTGGTACTGGGGCAGCAAAGCGAAAAGTGGGGCTGGAAAGAGCGAGCATGGAGCAGGAGGTCCAGGGTGTGTGTCACCACTGCCACCACCCATCCAGGTGCCCAGGATGGTTCTGGCCACGGCCTGAGGGCAGGCCCATGCCACCCGCTGTGCAAAGGCAGGTGGGGGGAAGTGGGAGCAGGGGCCAACAGAGCAATTGCCCCTTTTATTTACCAAAAAAAGTTCCCACCTGGAAACTCACAGCCTTGGCAGGCATTCTGGGGCAGGGAAACTTCTCCCAGCCTGGTCCACATGCCAGGTTCTGCATTGAAGGAGAAGCTTCTCGCCATGCAGGGCCCTTCCCAGAGCCCAACCGGTTGCAAAAACCCTGGCTCACCTGGAGCTGCTGCCTCCCGGCGCTTGCTGGAGCCATTGGCATCTGACTAGCTAAGTGACACTTGGGAGAGGGAACCGGCCGGATTCAGCAGCAGCCGCCACCACAGGTGAATCCCAGCCAACAGCCACGGCTTTCCCCGGCTCATTGTTCACAGCCATGGTGTTTTGGCCTCGGCAGCTCCCATGGCAGGCACGAGTGCCTTCCAGCTGCTGGCACGCAGAGGGCATTTGTTTCTGCAAGAGCCTCAGGGCAGGGATCATGCTTGGGAGGCTGCTCCCTGCCAGCCGGACAGCTGCCGCATGGGGTTCACCCCCCCAAGTTGAGAGGGCTGCAAGCCACCCCAGCAGCCTGCAGAAACCTGGCAGTGAGGGCAGGGCAGCCCTGCAGAGCCCAGACATGCAGTCAGAGGCCACAGAGGCGCATCGGGAAGCAGAAGGAGGGAGGGAGAAGCAGGTGAGAGCAAGGGCTGTGTGCAGCCTGGGAGACTGCCACAGAGAGATCTGGGGGGAAGCTTGTAAAAAGCAAGCTTCATCCTTACTGCCCTTCAACTATGTCTTCACCTGGGAGCCCTCCAAGCTGGGGTGTTGCACAGCCGCTGGGTAAAAGCAGCAAGGCAGCACAGGAGGAGGGTGATACACATGCTTTTGGCTTTAGGGGAGCTCTCTGCATGGTTTTGGGGTCCATCACACCCTAGAGGTTCCCTGAAGCACAGGCATGGCTTATGGCAACGAAAAACACCCATCACTTGGGATGCAGGGCTGGCTGTGAAGTGGGACCCTGATGCTGGGTGCACTGGGCTCTTGCCTGCATGCTGCAATGGGTGAACAGGGCCAGCTCCTCTCCACCATACAGCAAGCACCGGGCTCTCACACCCTCACTGCTGCCCTTCGCCAGCACTCCATCAGGGTGTTACTTACCCCGGTTGCCACCTGGGCACCTTCTCCAGCTGCCGCAGGGGTTCTCAGCTGCCTGACCGCCTGGCAAAGCCGACTGGGGCTCCCGCTGGCATGCTGCCCCAGATCTGCCCTGCCCAATAACACTCAGGCAGGGAAGCAGAGCCGTCGTAATGCGGTTAATTAGCTGATTCACGAAGGTTACTGGCGAACAAAAGGCGCACAAACAGCCCAGGGCCATGTTATGTTCGGTGCCTGCTTCGCTACTCTTACCTTCCCGTGGGTGCAGGCAGCAGGGGCAGGCGGCAGGCAGTGTGTGGCAGGCAGCAGCACGTGGCAGCAGTGGGCAGCCTGTGGGGTCAGTGCCGTCTCGTCCCACCTCGCCCGGCTCCATCCTACCCCAGCAGCACTGGAAGGGGGACAGGAGGGCTGGGCAGGTTCAGGTCCCTCTGTCCCTTTTGGGGAGGCACAGATCCTGCTCCTGGGTTGCCGGGACAGCGCAGGCAGAGTCCCAACCAGGCATCAAAATGCTCGGACACAGGGACTTCGGGGCTGCCTGGTGACTTGGGCGCAGCCCCAAAGACAGGACAGCAGCCAGGGCAGAGCCAGGACCCAAAGGGCCCCTTTTCAGTCCAAGGTGCCCAACTCCTCCTGCCCTAGTGAGCCTCTGGCCAGCAGCCCCTCAGTGCCAGGGGACCTGGGTGCAATCACCGCTGTGGCTCAGCACCCACCTCACCCCACTGCACACCTGACATCCACATCCATGGCAGCGCTCCCCACTGGCATGCCCCACTGCAGGAGGGGAATGGGGCCAGCTGTTGCCACAGTCCCTCTTGCAGAGCATCCTGTTATGACAGCCAGCTCCGTGCCAAAATTCTGCCTGCACCACCCTCCCCATGCCAAAATCCTGTCTGCTTCCCCAGCGCTCCAGGGCCAGGCAGGGTAGGGAGCGTGGCAGGCACCCAGGAGGGATGATAAGCTGAGAGGGGACAAGCTAGGGACACGTAGAAAGGGGAGGAGGGGACAGCAGGACAGTGTCCCAGAAGCCATGCTGGAAAAGGCTAGCACTGCCCTGGGTGTGCAAAAGGGGAACAGTGACAAGTTGTGGGAAGGCATCACACTCACAGCAGCTATGGAAGATGGGCACCAAGAAACCACTGGGGATACAGGAGGAAGCCACAAGAGTGATGTGAAGAGCCTAATGGCAAGGGACTTGCAGAGCCAGGGTCACCTGGCCGATAGAGAAGCAAAAGTCACTGGAGGAGAGGGCAGAGGCCTGATTTCCATGGGAGAAGGTGACAAAACCAGCAGCTGAGGCCAGATACATTTGGCTCAGGAACTGGGAATGTCTACACCCCTTAATGCTTCCCAGGATCCTTGCAGGAAATTCCCTGGCACAGAGCAGGGGCACAGGGGAAGGGGGACAGTTCTGGCTGCTCCAGGCCAGCAGACATGCTGTGCTGCCTGTTCCGTCCCCATCACCAGCAGCCTGCTTGCGTTTCCTGGCAGGCTGGCCTTGGCAGCACGACCTATGGACACTGGACAGCCATGGCCTGTCCCCACGGTGCTGCCTCTTGGGGGGAGCGTTGGGGTGCTGGGCTTCCCCATCCCACAGCACTAGATGGTGCTGCAATACAGCAATATTGCCTGCACTGCGCAGTGCCTGCACGGCGCCGGCGGCCGAGCGGCGAGGACGCTGGCTTGGGTCACCCCGTCGGCTGGGGACACCAGGAGAGCCACCGAGGGCCAGCTCGGGCCGGTCAGCCCCATGCCAGGTAGGCTGGCGGGCCACCCGGGATGGGACGTGCCACCAGCTCTACCACAAGAGAGCAGCAGCCCTTACGCTGGGCTGGATGCACCGAGCCCCATGCCAGCCTGGAGCCCCCGGGGGTACCGACAGGCACACGGTTAGGACCGGGACTGCTCCTGCCACGGGGGTGAGGTGTCCCAGCATATCCCATAGGCACCAACACCTCCGTGCCGCGTGCCTGCCTTCATCCCTCTTTCTGCCCTACCCCTGCCAATCCAGGGGATGCACAAGAAGCCCCGAAAGCCCTGGGGCCACGGCTAACAGCCCGGTGGGGCTCCCCACGGCCAAATGCAGCCCCCAGCCTCTGCTGTGGACCAGCCTGCTCTGTGGGGTGCCCCACAGCCATGCCATGGTGCGGCACAGGGGCCAGGGAGCAGCAGCTCCAGCGCCTGCTTGGGGGCAGGTGCCCCTCACTTGCCCCTTCCCACAACAGAGTCCCACAGCCCCACTCCTGCCTGCTGCTCACCCCACCAGGACATCGCCCCAGAGCTGCGGCCTTGCTCCCGCAGTCTGTCCCAGAGATGGGCCTTTGCACTGGGGGGGGGGAAGCAGGTGTCCCCAGAGAAGCAGCACATCCTTACCTTGGAGGGATAAGGGGGATTTGCCTCAGGATAGGGAGCCAGCCCCTGCAATGGCCAGGGTTTGGCTCGCTAGGGGTCTGGCCTGCTGGGTCTGCACCCCACCACTGCACGCACCCCTGTGGGACGGGTGCAGCCCACGGCAGCTGGGAGTCGCTCTGAGCCCTCATGCTGCCTTTGGGGCCTTGCTTGGCAGTGAAGCTAACCCCAGACAGGCTCAGCAGACTCCCCAGCCCCACATAGGACCACGCTCCCTGCCACTCCAGCCAGATAATTTGGAGCCGTGTCCCTTGTCAGCCTGTGGGTCTGGGGGCTGGCAGTGCCCAAGCTGCCAGATGGGGAGCAGGTGGCTCATACTTGCTATGGGTTGTCCTCCTCAGCATTGCCCATGGATCATGCACCAACTGAGCATCCAGGTCTCTGTTTTTGGGCACATGCTGCACCAACCCTTGCATCTTCTGCCCTAAGCCATGAAAGAGGGGTGCTGGTTTCGAGCCCCCTAGAAGACCGGGGCCAGGTGCCTGCTCTGCCTGCAGCAAAGGAGAGAGGGCCAGAGAGGTGCCCACAGAGCCCGGGGCACCCCCATACCAAAAGCAAGCTGGAGGACCCGCATCCCCACACAACACCCAGCTGGCATGCAGGGAAAAGCAGAGCCCCTCACCTTCAGGCCTCCCTCCTTGGCAGGAAAGGACACATGCAAAGGCCCCATCCCTGCTGATTTACAGCCTGAGGTCTTCATCCCTGTGGATTCTCCAAGGCAAATTGGGTTGAGGTTTCTCATCCCCTAGCTGCCTCCCTGGCACTGTGCTTTCTTAGGAAAGCAATACAAGAGCCTCACCAGGTCCCCGTCTGCTCTGAAGTGCAGCACATGCTGCTTCCTCCCAGGTCTGTTCCTGGGTCACGCATAGTGCAGCACTATGGTGAGGCCTCCGAGCCCGCTACCCCAGCCACCCCCCACCCCTCCCTCTGGGGGTCCCCAGCCAGCTGTGAACAGGTGCCATGGCCCTCCTTGGGGTACGCAAAGCTGAGGATCCCCTGCAGCTCTTCCTCCTGCTCTTTGGAGAGGATCAGCTCAGCCAGACAAGATGGAGCAGCCATCAGCACAGGGAAGGATGGAGGATTCCCAGTGTCTGTGCAGGAGGAGCCATAGGCACCCCAGCCCTGTTCACTCTCCAAGGCTTCCACCCCAGAGCAGGGAAGGATTGGGATAGTGGCCCCAAGACCTGGCAGCAGGGGTTAGCATCCAGCTGGGTTTCCGATCTCAAGGACCTCCATGGAGCTGGGGACTGCCAAGTCAGGGTCCAGGACCAGACCTGCCCCAGCTCACCAAGGCAGGTGGCAGCCAGGGATGAGACAGGAACTAAATCTCCCACATCTGCTCTTCAGCACAGGCTGGGCTTTCCTGTCCACACCAGACAGTTCTTGGACACAGACATCCCTATGCGATTTAGGAGGTGCATCTTTGCTACGTGAGATGAGCTAAGACTGGCCAAAGGCCCTGGGCTTCCCCAGCCTGCTCCCAAGAGATCTCCTCCCTGAGACACCTTGCACCCTGAGCCAGGTGGCAACTGCTCTGCCAGAGGAACAGCTCTTTGTGTCTATTTTCAACAGCAACACCCCAGAAGTGCTTCTATGTTTGTGATCTTGAGGAGTCGTGCCTGGAAGGCAGTTTCACTCATCAGACACTTAAGTAGATGCCAATTATTTACCCAGACACAAACTGCACCAGCAACCCCAGCCCGTGTCTCGTTTGGAGTCCAAGTCCTGCATTCCCCCCAGGCAGGTTCTCCACCGAGCCCTCAAGGTGCTCCAAATTTCAGGAAGGTTGTCAAAACACAAGAAGAAGAGTTTTAGATGAGGCTAACTGAAGGCTACAGCTGGTGCAGGACAAGCTTGACCTAATGAAACAGGTCCTAACCCACTACAGGCAGGAGGTCAGGACTGGAGAGAGGTCTGCTGGTCCAGACCCAGTCCAGTTGCCCGCAGGGCACGGCCTCAACCTCACTGGTTACACTGGCTGTGATCTTTGGTGGCATGGCTCTGCTGGTGCATTGCATTTCAGGCCAACCACATTGAAGTTGCTCTCAATTCACCTGCTTGTTCAGCCACACGCAGGCCACCATTGCTCCAGCTGAGGTCCAGCCACAGCAGTCCTTGGGAAGGCCTGCCCTTGGTCCAAGTGGCCACCTGTACATATCGGCACAGCCTAAGTCCTTCCAGGCTCATACAAGGCACCCTGCAGCTCTACTCACAGCTTCATTTGGGAGCTACCTGGGCTACCTTCAGTGGTCAGCAGCCAGCTAGCACATCCCAGAACTGCTTCAGGTATTCACCTCCATGGTCTCCACGACCAGTGTGATCAGCAGCTCATCCCGGATTCAAATCACCCATTACACATTGGTCACGCCTGCAGGCAAGGGGCACCACAAGCAGTACTACTTCTCTGCCGGTTACAGCCAAATGTGTCACTTGTGAAGCCCTAGGTGAGGGACCCAGCAACATGACACCATGCCTGAAGGCACACAATGGCCACACGCTCTTCACCTCCAGTCCTGTGGCACCAGCCCCCCAGAGCCTTACTCTGGTCACCAGGCAGTGGTGGAGATCATCTTTTGCGTGCCAGAGGCCGGTAGGATTCCCCAGGTCCCAGTGGTCAGCCCCTGGCACAAGGCTGGCTCACTAGGGAGACCATTTCTAAGATCCTTGGAGGTGTCTTCAGCTGGCATGACTCCTGCAAGCCCTCTGCTGCTGAGGGGGACCTGCTGCTCCCGGTCCCCATCCCAAGACATCATCCAGGTAAGCAAGCCCTGTAGCATTTTGGATTCACCCAGAAGGCCCTGTGTGGCATCAGGCAGCACATAAGATGAAGAGTCACCTTTAAGCCTGCATCCCACCTGGGAACTTAAAGTCAGACAGTCTCATGCAAAGAACCATCATTCCACCAACCCAGCACAGCCCCACAAACCGGCAAACCCCCTCCACAGAGGGCCCTTTATACCCCTTGTGGGGGTGTGGCCGCCCCTGATTGGCCAGGACAGCTGACAGGTGGCAGCTCTGGATTGGCTCAGAGTGGTCTCCCTCACCCTGTGATTGGTGAGCTGCTGCTGCGAAGGGCTAGACAGCAGCAGGGACAGGTGGCAGCACGTGGTTGGCTGGGGGAAAGTGCTAGGTGGCAGACCAGGATTGGTCAGGCCTGGGTGTTGCTTGATTGTGGTTCATCGAAGCAGCACGAGGGCGGGAGGGGGGTGGGGCAAGAGAGGGACAAGTGGCAGTGTGGGATTGGCTGGTAGGCTGTGCTGGTGTGTGGGGATTGGCTGGGGCCGGGTGGCTGGGCAGCAGGGCTGGGGCTGGGTTCCCTGTGGTGGCCCATGCACTGAGCTGTGCCTGGTCTCAGCCCCCAGTGCTGGGACCAGCCTGTCCCCTCCCTGCTCTGTGCCCAGGATAGCATCTGCCCTCTCTGCGCTGAAGACACAGGAACACGTCCAGGGGGCATGGGGTGGCAGGGGGCTCCTAGACCCCCCCAGGACCCAGCCACAGGAGGGTAGGGACATGTTGCAGGAACACCGGGCATGCCCTGCACAGCTGGAGGTGATGGAGCGGGGCTTCCCCTCTCCATCATCGGTGGCTACAGGTCTCATGGCAACCAGGTGAGGATCAGGGGCTGGGGGGTGCCCCAGGCCTGCCCTCTCCTCCCACCCAGCTGCTCTGTGCCCTATCTATCGCCAGCCTGTCCAGCTGGGAACAGCCTCCAGTTTCACCCCACACTCGACTGAAGAGGACCCTACTACCCAAGACCCCCAAGTTTTGGGGGGCTGCAGGCCATAGGACTGGTCCTGCTCTGCAGTGGGGGGCAGTAAGGCCATTGCTCCCCCAAAATCTTCCCCCTGGAGGCCAGCTGTATGTGCAGGGTCCCCATGTTTCAGTGAGTGACGTGTGGAGCCTGCTCTCACTGGCTCCTCAGCTGCAGAAACTTATTTGAATAATTTGCCTCGCAAATCTGCAAGCACCAGCTCAAATCGCACGTCGGAGTCCATCACGTCGTCGGAGTCCATCGTGGTGCATGAGCCACACATGAGGCAGCCGCGGCAGGGACACGAGCACAGCTGCTGATGCTGCACAACAAAGCACCGCCCAGCCATACAGTGACACTCGGCAACACGGCTCCCATGTTGCCCATCCCATCGGGAACATCAGAGTACCTGCTAATCAAATCTAGCTCTGGCCTCCAGCCCTGCTCCAAGCATCCCATCACCCTTGCAGGTGAGAGGCAGGGCTGGATATGGCCCGTAAATTGAGGTGGTAAATCTGATAAGCTATCAGCTAGCACCATGATTACTTGGATAATTAAGGACAAGGAGCCAGGTTTTGAGCTTATTTGCCACCAGTGTAAATACAGAGTAAGTGACCTGGTTGCTCCCAAGGATCAGGAGGAGCTGTGATCCTCACAGCCAGCATATTAAATGCATGACGGTTCCTCTTCTTTTAAAAAGAAAAGTAATAAAAATCACCCCCCAGCATCTCAACACTAACTGCCCGGATTGCAAGGCAAGAGGAGGAAACGAGACCATCTGGCAGGGCTTCGACAGGGGAAAGGGGTCTCACCCAAGACAGCATGAGGGTTTGGGAAGCACAGATACAATGTGGGTTCCTGCAAACATGTCTCCACACACCTAGAAGAGCAGGCTGAGCTATTCTGAGCTCCAACACCCTAGAGAAGGGAGGAAAAATTAGTTGGAGGAAGGTTAGGAGCAAAGCAGCAGAGGTCTAGGCTAAATTACAGCATTTTGGTTTGGTTAAAGTGGACAAACCCCAGCCTGCCTCCTGGGGTCCCACCACCAAACCTCTGCTAACTTGTCACCCCAGAAATTGCTGGGCAGCTGGTGCAGGCTGGAGCATCCCTCAGGGACCAGTTCTGGCTGAACTCAATCCCTGCCGAATGCTGCATCCTCCAGTACACACATCCTACCCCACTGCCAGCAATGCTGTAAACGAGCCCCGTGCTGCCTCACGCAGCCTGAAGAACCGGAGGCATTTGCACAGCCTCAGCACCCACCATCCCACAACTGGAGGGTCACCCACCCACAGCAGACATTGCAAGGAAGGATTTCTGGGATGGGTTTCTCAACCCTGCACCAGCGAAACACGATCCCCAACAAATCTGATTGTAAAGGGACAGCAGGATTGCCAAGCACCCCGTACCCACTCACCCCAGCTCACTTCCATTTAGCCTCTCCCTCTCCGATGGTTTCCCAGTCTAACCTGTCCCTACCGATCCCCAAGAGCAACCAGGCCATGCGGGATCATGCAGAGACCATGCTGGGGGCAGTTGCAGCTCTCCACGGAGTACAACTATGAGAACATGTTGCCTGACCTGACGACAGCAGTAGGAGGATGGCACTGCATTGCAGACACCAGCTGGGACCACAGCCCCCAGACCCACCCCCCCATCAACACCCTGCACCTCTCTACTCCCTCTCGAACTCTTATCCCAGCCCAAGTCCAAAGCAAAGAAAGAAAGGAAGGAGAGAAAGAAGGGGAGAAAGAAATAAAAAAACTAAAACAAATGAAAACTAAAACAAAAAGCAGCAGTTGGGAGGCAGCCTTGTTAGGACAACTCAGCAAAATAAAATTCCGGTTTATTGTTGGACAACATTGTTTCACACATACATCAAACAGGCCAAAAAAAAAGAAAAAAAAAATAAAAATAAACAGCAACTTCATAGACAGAAAAAAAAAAAAGAAAACCTTTTTATCTTTGGCCTTGCCACCTCATCAAAACCACGATCTATGGTACAGCTANAAAAAGTTATTGGAAAGCTCAGAATAAGAGTGTAAATTTTTTTTTTTTCATTTTTGTCTTTTTTTTTTTTTAATTTTTTTACAAGGTTTTGTTTTATTCTCCTTTGAGATAATGGTTTGGGCCTGGTCACACCACAAGTAAAGTCAGAGATAGGTAACAAGAGAGATATACACTTCAAAGCCCCCCTTTTGGTCAATCCGAGATCACTTAAAAATGGCGGACCTCCTAACAATATGTACAAAAATATAAAATGTAAATAAAAAATACAAACAAATTCTCCTTTAAAGTACTTTTAAGAAAGAAAGCAG
>VYZV01007060.1:4558-18564 GCA_013401275.1 Pandion haliaetus | reverse complement strand
TTAATATACTTATCCATATGTGCACAAACTATGTGCAAAACTGTTTTGCCTGTGGTGGAAACTGGTAAGCAATCACCCTGTTTTTACCTCAACCCATGAGCTTTTTTCACCTTTTTTTCTCCACCATTTTGTTGAGGTGGGGAGTGAGAAAGCAGCTTGGTGGTCATCTGGCAGCCAGCCAAGGACAAGTCACCACACTAAATCTTTAAAAGATGTTATCTATGAGTAAAAGCAGAGCTTAGATGGTTATCTTAAATTAGACAATTAGCTTTTAGTTATCTGCAGTTACATGACATGAATCTGGCTGTTATGAGTTGATCATTTTTGTTAGATTGGAATTTTAAGTACCTTTACTTGACTCTAAGATGCTGCTGCTTTTGTGTTTCTGCTAGCCTCATTAATGACATTGTAACTCATTGGTAGCTTCAACTTCTCAAGCAGAGTAAATGAAAGACTTGTTAGTGATAAACATATCAGCTCTTAACAAATTCTTCCATCTACAGTAATGAGTGATAGCTAAAGGAGAGAAAAGGAGTTCAATAGCTTTTGATTCTCATCAACTGTGCTTGCTAGTGCAAGATTATTGGGTCAAGGAACAAGCAGCATCTTTCTTATTTCCAATCTAATGTTATCACTGAAAAGAAAAAGTTCAATTCTATGATTCTAACTGTTTGTGTTTAGCTGATATGCCTGACAAAGTAAGTTTTCTACTGTCTAAACCTCTGGACAGATCAACACTACCATGTTCTCAGAAAAAGATACAAGTCAAGACAGGCTGGCTTATGCTCTTGTTCCTAAGCTTCTGAGAAACCTGTTATGGGTTTTAAGACAAAATCCCAAATAGAGACCATTTGAAGTCATAGTTTTATTGGGAAAAATTAGGAAAGCTGGAGTACAAATACATTGCAAATCTCAAGCACTTATGACTGCCAGAAGCTGTAATTCTTTTTCTTACACTTTCTTCCAGGAAAACAAGTTTATGTGACTGAACACAAAAAAATGCATTGACTCATTGAAAATTTCAATACATTAAGGACTCAAACAAAATAAAATTATAATACTTGTCATTTTGACAAGCAGCAGACTATGTACTTACATACATATAGCTGTGTCATTATTGCAAAAGTTATAGGCCTCTGTTTAATTTTGCTGGCATTAGCATTAATATGCAGAGCTGATATTTATTTATTTTTTAGTGTAGAAATGTTTTCACCACACAAAAAAAAAATCTTTGAAAGGCCAAAGTAACCATATTATCATAAACAATAGATACAGATAACGTACTGATCAAGATTCTATTTGTTTGGAAAAAAAGAGGGAGAAAATTCAGGTCTCTAGATACATTTTGGTTTTATGGTCCTCTTAGTTTTTCACATTCTATTTTGAGTCAATATTTCTTTTTGTCTGTCAACTATTTTTATGGATAAATATCCTTAAAATAAACTTCAAATGTCATTCCATTTTATGATAATAATAATTTCCTGACTTATCTGACTTTCTTTCTCTTTCACTCCCCTCATTATTGTTTTCATTTGGGAAAAAAAGAAAGAATTTTTAACTTTAGGAATTATCAGAAATAATTTTTTTTTTTTTCTAGATTATTGGATAGATAGAACATTAACAGAAAGTAACAGGATAAAAAATAGTTTTCTCCTTTGTTTCACCTCATTTTTTCTCTTTCTTAAAAAAAGGGTAGAAAAAAATTTTTATAACAGGAAGAAAAGAACATTTTTTCTGCAAGAAAGAAATAATTTCAAAGATATTTGTTATGTAATGTCGTGGTTTCAGCCCAGCCGGTAACAAAGCACCACGAAGCCGCTCACTCACACCCCCCACCCTCACATCTGGCCACGTTGGGATGAGGAGAAAATACAAAGGCAGGCTCATGGGTCGAGACAAGGACTGAGAGGGATCACTCCCCACTTATGGTCACGGGCAAAAGACAGGCGCAGCTTGGGGAAGAAACAAAATCAATTTAATTGACTACTAATAAAATCAAATCAAACCAAACACACAAGGGTATTGGGAAGGGAAACCAAACATCAGAACACCTCCCCCCACCCCTCCCGCCTTCCCGGCTCAGCTCCATTCCCGGTGCTTTCTACCTCCTCCCTCCGGCGGCGCAGGGGAACAGGGGATGGGGGTTGAGTCAGCACACATCATCTCTGCCGCTCCTTTCCTCAGGGGGAAGATTCCTCTCTCGTCCCCTGCTCCACCGTGGGGTCCCTCCCATGGCAGACAGTCCTTCATCAACTTCTCCAACGTGGTTCCTTTCCACGGGCTGCAGTTCCTCACAAACTTCCCTGGCGCGGGTCTTTTCCGCGGGCTTCTCTCCAGTCTCACACTGCTCCAGCACGGTTTTTACCATGGAGTCACGGCCATCTTCAGGAGCCTCTGCTCCACCATGGACCTCCATGGGCTGCAGGGGGACAGCCTGCCTTCTCACCACGGGCTGCAGAACCATCAGCCTCCTCAGGCGCCCCCTCCTCCCCCTTCTTCTTCACCGACTCCAGTATCAGCAGAGGTGTTCCTCTCACGTTTCCCAAGCCCCACACTACCGGTTCCCCTTCTTAAATCTGTTCTCCCAGGGGCGCTGCCACCGTCACTCCCCTCCCAGAGGCGGGTCTGACATTTTGGCTCTGGGGAATTTTCCAGCAGCTTCTTAAATGGGACCATCTCTGCAGCCCCCCTCCCCTGCCACCAAAGAAAACCGCGCCACACAAACCCATATCATGTAATCAGAAGGTAAATTTTTCCAAATGCTATAGAATTTTCATTTGTTTTCCATGTAGTGAAATGTGGCTTTTTGTCTTAAATCCATCAAGACTGAAATTCTGTAACTGCTTTGTTTTCTAATGAGAAAATTGGCTGAGTATCAATATAAACAAGGTAGAAGTCAGTCTGGCAGGTGGTGCCTATGACTGGCATAAATAAGTAGAATCTGAAAACATTTCTCTGCTGGTATTGTGTTTGCCTTTAGTCAATATGATTCATAGTTTCTCCCTACTAAGGGGTCTCTAATTAGGTCTGGACTTGAGAGAAAGAACTGATGGTTTTCTTTTAAGATACAAACACTTCACAAAGCTGGGATTCTTCAAATCAGGAATCTTGACCAATATAGAAAGGTGAAAGCTAATTTACCACACAGTTAAGGTTCATGCTCATGAGTGATTAATACAAGGAATGTGGAAATGCTTCTCACGAGCCTGCAAACATTACCTTTTATCATATTCCAGAGGAGAAAGGAGAACAAAGAATCATAATCTTTGCCTAAAGTGTTTTCATACCATGTTCAATAAGTGGAAGTTATTTGTACCCTACTTGAAATAAATAGTTATAAATATAATGGAGGGAAATTGATGAGCCATTAATAAAAATTGCTTCATAAATTTTAGCTGAAGGGAATCAGAACTTTTCCTGGACGGGTTTGTCCTAAGAAGGTTAACGTTCAAAGTCAAAATACATTTTCAGTTGGTTAACGTCCTGATGCTACTTGCAAGTTTGGTTGTGTTAAAACTATAGAGGGAGAACACTTCAAAAATAATTACAGAGAAAGCAATAGAAAATGTTTAGACAGACAATCTTAAAATGCAAAAAAAACCCAAGGTAAATTCTCCCTCCGAACAGGAAAGTAATACCTAGGATTTAAAACTAATCTCAAAAAGTGACATATTTTAGGGTGTTAACATGGCACATTTTTCCATGTGCTATTACAGTTGATTCTTTTTTCTTTTTTAAAAGTTGGAGACATTTTGAGAGAAAATGCAATGAAAAAATGTGATCTATTGAAAAAGTGTAACCTTTACCCTATAGAAAAGGTAACCACTTCTGTGGTTGCATGTTGTTCCATCACTCTTCCATCATTCTTCTCTCACCAGATAAATTACTGTTGTGGTTTAACACCAGCCAGCAACTAAACACTATATGACCACTCATCACACTCTACCCCTACCCAGTGGGATGGGGGAGAGAATCAGGGAAAAAAAGTAAAACTCATGGGTTCAGATAAAGACAGTTTAATATGACAGAAAGAAAGAAAAAAAAAATTGAATATGCAAAACAAGTGATTCACAACACAATTGGTCACCACTTGCCGACCAATGCCCAGTTACTCCCTGAGCAGCAATCTGTCCCCCCGCAGGCCAACTCCCCCCAGTTTATATACTGGGCATGACATCACACGGTATGGAATACCCCTTTGGCCAGTTTGGGTCAGCTGCCCTGGCTGTCTCCCCTCCCAGCTTCTTGTGCCCCTCCAGCCTTCTTGCTGGCTGGGCATGAGAAGCTGAAAAATCCTTGACTTTAGACTAAACACTACTTAGCAACAACTGAAAACATCAGTGTGCTATCAACATTCTTCTCATACTGAACCCAAAGCATCACACTATACCAGCTAGTAGAAAGAAAATTAACTCTATCTCAGCTGAAACCAGGACAAACCCTTACCTTATAAGAAGTTCTGTCACTTTGTAGGATACCATCTTTTAACAAACTTTATGAATAACCATGTAGAGTAACATATCTGAGAGAGTGGATTTTAATTGTTAAAAGAGACTAAAGAAAGCAAATCACTCCACGATCTCACCGCTCTTACATAAACCTAGAAGTAAAACTCATGTAACTCTTCCTTAATCTATAAAATAAGAACAAAATTCTCAGCCTGTGAGATTTAGAGGTGTGAAGAAGTATTAACTCTTCCTCAATCTATCAAATAAGATTCACTCAGCCTGTGAGATTTAGAAGTATAAAGAATGTGGAAAGTGGAAATTCTTATTGACATCTCTTCAAGATATTTTATTAATTATTAAGAATATTTAAATATTCCCCATATATTCCTTCTCAATGAAAAATTAAGGTCTTAAAATATTAAGATATTAAATCTGTGTAAACTGAAAATTTGTACAGTTTTAAAAAGTAAACATTTTCTAGTCTCTTAGAAATTGTACATACCAATAGTTATTACCTATTTGTTTAGAAAGTTTACTTCATCTTTTTTTTAGTGCACCTCTTTTTTCCATTTCTCCCCTCTCTACACTGAACTAAGAATAGCTTAATTAAAAAAAAAAAAAAGTAAATGAAAGCCAGTAATATTTTCAAATGACACAGTGATTAAAACATCTGCTAATGGCAACTGTTTCCTCTTGAGAAAGAAAATGACCATACTAGAATTATTACATTATTTTTAAATATATAACTTGATGGACACTTAATAATTTAGTTGCCTGTTTGTGTAAAAAAGTGTAAAAAAAAAATTTGCAGAAAAGATCACAATGGGACAGTGTCTGCTCTGTACTGCAATATGATGATCTTTTATGTTATATTCTCTCCTCTGAACTTTCTTCCTTATTAGCGACAGAACTTCAGAATTTTCTTTCCTTGAAAATGGTGTCTGCTTCTTCATGTTATTCCGGAGGTATATGATACTGTAGAGTGAGAATATGCAGAAAAGATGGTTGACCAAGTCACTGTTAAATCTCAGCTTTCCCTGTGGCTTTACTGAGAGGCAAAGCCAAGTGACATAACTGTACCCTGATTGTATTCCCATTATTAAGTCAATGTCACCTTAACCTACACATGCTTATGAGGGAAACAGTGAACATTTTTTGCATGCAAGTCCTTCTCTACAGTACCATGGTCAAGAAAGGAGACAATTTCATCTACTGGGTCTTTCCCCCAAGACTTTTGGCCCCTTTCTGCGAACAAAGGAGTAAACCTTTAATTTCATGCAAGTTTAGTATTTATTCATGATAAGAAGACATTTCTAATATCAAATTATCAGGATAAGAAGTTAAAAGATGTTGGAGCCATTTTTAATGGTGTTATTAGTTGCAGTTTACATTTGTGTCCATTGAGATTCATCAGTATGATTTCATAGTGTGGTTAGTAGTAGTAGGGGTTTTTTAAAAAAATTCTGTTATGGGGTTATATTTTAATGCTTTCAAGAAATGCCAAGAGAGAGACATCTGGTATCCATTACATATAGCCTTTGATCATAGTAAACGTTAAACATTAGTGATGAGCTGTATTTTCCTTTTGCACAAGTTATCGTTCATCTAGCTTCCTCGCTGGTTTTGCTCTGTAGCTATAAGAGAGTGACAAGGCCTTTGAAGTGACAGTTGTTTTTTTCCATCTACCTTTATTTGACCAAGATTACAATGGGTTGCACAGGTTGCATAAATTAATAGACATATCACACAAAACAGGAGGATGCCAAATATGATTAAATAGCATGAAGTGTCTCATATAAACTAACAGTCATACAAAAATATATCATTTCATGCCTTAAACACATAATTTGGTGACTTTGTAAGAAGTTAGTTGTATAAAGCAGCTGGTGGTCTAAAACAGCAACACTGGAGCTGATACACTCTCCAAATTGAGTATGTATTCATCTGTTATTTTAATGAAGATACTGTTTAGACTGAATCAGACAGAAAGTAAGAAATATTTCTGTTGAGTGAGCAGACTTCCTGGTTTAAATACATGGATGACAGGAGATAACTTGCGAGGTGGATGTGACTAAATTGAGAAATTGATTTTTTTCTGACTGTAAGTAACTGCTAGAGTTGGTTTGGGGCACAATGAACGGATAGGCTAGGAAAGCAAAATACAGAGAGACAAAGGGAAGAAGCAGGGGACTGTATAAAGTAAAATTTAGATATTTTAATTACAAAGAGTAAAGGTGCACTCAATGGAAATAACCCCTTAATACTGATGTGAGAATGCACTTAATTCTTGCATCCTTCAGTGGCCAAAACTTTCCATTCTAAAGCCAATTTTGCAGGTATTGTCCATTTCCCTGAGCAAAGTCAGTCATAACTCTTCAGTGTTCCAAATAAGGGTCAAGATTCAACCACCCTTTTGCCTTCTAAATGTCATACACTTAGTTTGTTCATCATCTAGGCTAACTCTGAAGCAATTCAAATAAAGAGACAAGAAGAGACACCTCAAAGAGGACATCCCTTCTCACTCTATGAAAGCTGTCTACAGGTAGTCTGATGAATCAAACACTGGAGGTGTTGCCCTTGCAGCACTCACTTCTTAAAGACTAGATTAGCCTAGACATCTCCGTTTTAGACTGTGAATGTGTATCGAACAGAAACAAGCCTAAATGTCTGGTTTACAGTTCAGAGCTGGAATTGATTATTTTCATTGATTTCAATAAGTTTATATTCACTCTCTACACAAGAAAACTGATGTATAAGTACCCAGTGATTAATAAAATTCAATTGTTATTCATGCATAATAAATTAAGAATCATAGAGTCATAGCATAGCCCAGGTTGGAAGGGACCTCAAAAAAATCATCTGGTTCAACCTGTCATGGGAAAGGGAGCCTAGATGAGATTATCTAGCACCCTAATTGCATCTTGAAAACCTCCAGCTCTGGGGACTCTACCATGTCCCAGGGGAGATTGTTCCAGTGAACGATTGCTCTCACTGTAAAAAATGGTTTTTTTATATTGACATGAAACCTCTCCTGCTGCAACATGTGTCCATTGACCCTTATATTCTCCATGTGGCTCCCTGTGAAGAGAGAGCCTCCATCGACTTTGTAACCACCCTTTAAATCCTAGAATACTGTGAGGAGATCCACCCAGGCCTTCTCCTCTCCAGGGAGGAAAGACCTAATTCCTTGGGTTGTTCCTCATGGGGCAGGTTCTCCAGTCCTTTGATCATCTTCATGGCCCTCCTTTGGACCCGTTCCAGTCTGTCTGCATCTTTTTTGAATTGTGGGGACCAGAAATGGATGCAGTGTTGTGGAATGATTGCTGGAGGTGACTTATTGATATGTTCACCTCTTAAGGGAAGGTAAACCTCCAGGGTGGAATGCAGTGGATATACATTAAATCAGTTCCATAATAATTTCCTAAGCAACATAACCTGCAATCTTAGATGTTAGCAACGGCAGGGCAGCTGGTATGCTGACTCTGAGAAATAACACGGAGAGTGGAGACACTGCGGCCAGGCTCTGTGGTATCACTGCAGGGATAGAGAACTGTAACTATTGGAAAAAGAATGGAAGATCACTGCATTGAATCCACTGAAGCAAGGAGGTGAAATAATGGGGGTTCTGTCAATGCTATTTTCTTACTTCTGATTTACATCATAAGTACCCAGTTCTGGAGTAGTGACACACTAAATAATGTTCTCTGGGTGAACTTTGCTCATTATAATCTCATTATAATACCAAAACACACCTCCATCCCCAAAATTAGCCACCTCTGAGGTGTGACCACCCCTCACTGAGCATGCACTCTGAATTTTCTCTAGCATATACCTTTAAAAGCAAAGCGAGAGAACTTTATACCAATCAAAGTAAAGGTATGTCTGAGTAGAGTCACTCAAGCTCCACCTAAAAAATAAGAAAATATAAAAGGCATGAAGAGAGGAGGAATGTTAGGGAGATCACAGACAAGTCAGGAGGATATCATTGACTTTTAGGATCAGTCGACAGGCTGAATCTCTCTTCCGTCCCATAGGGATGCTTATTGGATGAGATTCAAACACTCGGCTGTACCAAATGCTTCCCCGGGAAACTTAGAATTCTTTAGAGCTCTTTTAGTCAACTGTATTATTATTTGCACATGCTTTGCAGACAGTGTATTTATCACCAGCTATCTAAAAGAACCTGTACTGTTGCTTTAATAAACTGTGCTGCTCATTAATCTAGTTGTGATAGTTTGTTAATGCAACCAAACTCCTTAGCTTTGATAATCCTCGTTCGTTGAATGTGGCTAAGCCAGGAGTGCATCCGTCATCGTAATAGTTTAATGTATTGAATGCGACAGGACTTATAGCATTGAATTGGATATCACTCAGAAATTAAACCTAGCAGCCCCCAGCCCCTCTGACATCTGAGGATAATCTGGAATGCAAGGGGATTTATTACTGCCAAACTTCATTACGCTTTAATGCAGCAAATACTCTGGGTGAGGCCTGACAAGCACTGAGTAGAGTGGGATGATCACGTCTCTATCTCTGTTAGTAATGCCCCTGCGGATGCGGCCCAGGATTCAATTTGCCTTTATTACTGCAGTGGCATGCTACTGACTCCTGTTAAGCCTGTTGTCCACCACGACCCCCAGGTTGCTTTCAGCAAGGCTGTTCCCAGCCACACAGATCCTAGCCTGTTCTGGGCTCTTTGGTTATTTTATCCCAGGTGCAGGACTTTATACTTGATTTAGTTAAACTTCATACTGTTCTTGCTAGCCCACTCTTCCAACCAGTCCAGGTCTCTCTGTAAGGTGACTCATCCATCTGATGAGTCCATCTCATCACGCAGTTTGCTGTCATCAGCAAATGTGGTGAGGGTGTTTTCAATCCCATCATCCAGATCATTTATGAAGATGTTGAACAGTATGGCGCCTGGTATTGATCCCTGGGAGACATCACTTGTGATAGGCTGCCAGTCTGAGTAAAAACTATTGATCACCACTATCTGAGTGCAACCTGTTAGCCAATTTCCTACCCATCTCGCATTCCACCCATCCAATCTGTATCTTGACAGTCTTAAGCCAAACTTAAGAATCACAGAATGGTTGAGTTTGGAAGGGATCTCATCTTGCCCAACCCGCCGCTCAAGCAAAGCCATCTAGAGCCACTTGCCCAGGACCATGTCCAGATGGTTTCTGAATATCTCCAAGGATGGAGACTCCATAACCTCCCTGGGAAACCTGTTCCAGTGCTAGGTCTCCTTCACAGTAAAAAAGTGTTTCCTGATATTCAGATACACTCTCCTGTGTTTCCGTTTGTGCCCATTGCCTCTTGTCCTGTCACTGGACACCACTGAAAAGAGCCTGGCTCCATCTTTACACCCACCCTTCAGGTACATATATACCCATAATATGGATATATGTTGTTTATAACTTCCCTAGAAGCCTTCTACATTAATAATTTTCACACATAAAGTAACAAATGATTCTCAGTTGTGATATTATACAGTAACACTGCTATTCTGGTGAACTGCCTAATGTACAGTAGCTATAGTTAATCTTCAGAAATGCCAAAATGTGTAACCTGCATACACATAAAATATGGCCCCTTTAACCTCTTCTGTCTTACAAAATTCTCAAAAAAAGTCTTTTTTTTAATTAATCTGTTTATGTCCAAATTTCTTTGATTGTATTTTAATTGACTACTTCTCAGTAAATAAAACCTCATGTTATCTAATTTTTTCAATATTAAATTCAATTGGCACTCATTAGGTGAGATAAAGTATTCTCAGGGAATGTGTATTATTTTCCATCAGCTATAGAAAGTTTCTTGATGACTCATTTATAAGAAGTGTCAATATTTGTTAGTTAAAGGTGGGTTATATGAACCTCCTCATTTCTACCATAATTTATACATCTATCATAATTTATACATCCACAGCCATACTAGATTTCTAGCCAGCAACGTCACAGTGGTGGCTCACCGACACATCTCTCTCTCTCCTTGAATAGAATAGAAATAGTTGAGTTGTAAGGGACCTATAAAGATCATCTAGTCCAACTGCCTTGGGGCATCAACCTCCTCTCTAGCAAGCCTGTTCGAGTGTTTGACCACCCTCTCGGTAAAGAAATGCTTCCTAATGTCCAGTCTAAGCCTCACCTGATGCAGCTTTGAGCCATTCCCATCACTGGATCCCAGGGAGAAGAGCAAACTTGCTAATGGTGCATTCAACTCCTGCATTCAGATCATTGATAAATACATTGAACAGAACTGGCCCCAGAATTAAACCCTGAGGAACACTGTTGGTGACCAGTCGTGAACCACATGTAGCCCCATTCACTACAACCCTTTGAGCCCTGCCATTCAGCCAGTTCTTCACCGAGTGCACTGTGAACCTGCTCATCCCAGGGGTAGACAACTTGTCCAGAAGGGTGCTGTGAAGGACGGTATCAAAAGTCTTACTAAAATCCAGAAAACTATATCCACTGCCTTCCCTTCATCCACTATTTTCAGCCGATTAATCCCCTTTTTTATAACAAACCAAAAATACCTCATTAAGGTCCTCACTGCATCACTTTGCACTTTCAGCTATTAAATTCTGTAGATTTTCTATTACTTTTGCCCTGAAGATCATCCAGTTCTCTTTTTGTGGTATTCCAGTGTTTCCCTGTTCTGATGATGTGTTTACATGTGTAGTTATCTGCAAATCTCACTATTTCTTGCCTACTTTTTCTTCCAAGACTGCTAACGAAAAAATTAAATAAAAGCAGTCCCAAGAACAGACCTCAGAGTACTACATTAGTAATCTCACTACAAAATAATAGATCTCCCTTAAGAAGTACTTCCTGGTTTCAGTTTAGTTGGTTCTTTATCTGTTCTACTATTCTTTTTATTAAGCTCCATTCCTTGCTGTTGAACCGTGTCATCTGATTGAACCATATCAACCACTTCACTGAATCCTAGATAAAGTGGATCTACTGCATTTCTTTTTGTCTAGAAAGTCAGTTATTTTATTAAAGAGCAATACCATAGCTTTATTACTGATCTGGAAGAAGGAATAAATACTAGGTTTATGAAAACAATAGTTAAAATATAAAATTAATCATATGAGTGGAATAAAGCAAAATGATAAACCTCTGGAAAAGAGATTTGTAAATTCTGTGTTCAGAAGAGGGGAGAAATAAGGGAGCTAGCAATGCTAAATCAAGCCTGAGATTAAGGTGGTGGAAAATTGAAGACAGGATTCCAATGGAGCTTCAAGGTGAGACATGATGATGAATTGGTAATGAATAAGATGTTAATACTGAATTTTCTGTATACAGACATACCTGAACTTCTAGAAAGTTATTCAGAAACTGAAGAGAGTTTAAATAGGAAAATTAATAAGATTGAGGAACTAGAAGGATGGACTGAGAAATAAAAGAGGTCAAAGTAATTAAAATAATAGAATATTAATAACTAAAAGGTACTTACACCAAAGTATCAGAAGAATTCCCTAAAAGATTAGTATGATGGAAAGAAGCCAAATAAACCTTATTGAGATTGCAGAATACTTTCCAAGAACAAACTTTATCTGACTGAGAAATTTTCTCACAATAAAGTGTATCAGAAGCCATGTATATGGGACTTCTAAAATGAGATTCCACAAAACTGAAGAAAATATGATCAATTCTGTATTAATGGTGAAAAATTAAATCAGATGTTTGAAATTAATTCTGACACTTTTGCATTGTTCTAACATCTTTTTAGTAGCACATAAGGGGTAAGCTATGGAAGTTTTCACTATATATATTTGTAGTGAGAGAGGAAATCATACTGAAAAGCCTGAATTTGTTCCTCTAGCTTCCTATATCTTTCACAAGGCAAACTTGTGATTCTGTATTTGGGATTCAGTGAACAGATTTCCCTATGCCTGAGGGTCCATGTACTTGTCATTCTCTGATCAACCCTGGTTTGCTCAGATCGCAAAGGATAGTCACCTATATTCTATATAATTGTCTACCCACTATGTAGAACATTTCCTCAAGAGCTGGGAGCCTCAGGTTTTAATCCTCTTCTGCCTAAATGTGTTTGGGGAGTCAACATCTGTATGTTGGAAGACTTTCTTCGAGGCTAGACTAAGAAAGGTTTGGGAAAGACATCTGTCAACCAGTTGATAACCCAAACCCCAAACTGACTCCTTGTTAGTTGAGATTAATTACCAGACTCTACATAACTACACATATCTCCTCTTCATGGAGGTGCCTGGGCTCATGCAAGAGGAAGACTTTGAGACAAATTTATTTACAGGCATTTTATCTGCTGGCTCAAGAATCTAGACAAATAAGTTTTAACACTGATATGGCTGTACATATGAATTTATGCTCCATCACTGCATGTAGAATTAATTGTTTCATGCTACTTTTTTAAGGTTTCAAGATGGAGTGTCTCAACCTTAGTGTCTCTGCTGAGTGTCTGTGCTCTTGCACATTAAACATAATAGACAAACATAAAAAAAATATGTAACTGCATTATTCAGTTTATAGGTAAGATGGAATAACACAAAATTCACCTCGTGTGTCTAAAATAAATTATTCTTACATATTTTCAGTTAAGACTGTTTCTAGTGTGTCATTAAGTCTCTGGGCATCTGAAATAATTTATGAGCAGTCAATGCAATGAACTAAAAAGCATTGTCTTGTCAGTCAACAAAAAGGCAGTTATGCCTTTTGGCTACTATTAGGACCAATGTTTGATTTGGACTTCATTTTAATTACTAATAAATTAATACAAACCTACTAGGGCATATGTAATTAGCATTTTTCTGATTGATTTGCCACCAAGAAATGACCCTAATTGTTGTTAATAATCAGTTTATTCTTAATTGGCTTTTTTTATATTAAAGCATAAAGAGCTAGTGTGGTTGGTTATCATTGGCTGGCTGCCAGATGCCCACCAAGGCGCTCTCTCACTCCCCTCCTCAACAGGACAGGGGGTGAAAATAAGATTAAAAACCTTCTGGGTTGAGATAAAGACAGGGAGGTTATTTACCAATTACCATCTCAGCCAAAACAGGCTCAACTTGGGGAATTTATTTTAATTTATTGCGCATTAAAAATAGAGTAGGACAGTGAGAAACAAAGGCAAAATTAAAAACACCTTCCCTCCAGCCCCCTTTCTTCCTGGGATCAGCTTTACTCCTGACTCCTCTACCTCCTCCCTGCCAAGTGTTGCGCGGGGATGGGGAATAGGGGTTGTGGTCAGTTCGTAACACTTTGTCTCTGCTACGCCCTCCTCACACTTTTCCCCTGCTTCAGCATGGGTTCCCTCCCACAGGATATAGGGCTTCACAAACATCTCCAGCGTGGGTCATTCCAACCAGCTGCATTTTTTCAAGAGCTGCTCAAGCATGGGTCCTTTCCATGGGGTACAGTCCCTCAGGAATGGACTGTTCCAGCACAGTCCCCCACGTGCTGCAGTTCTGTGACAGCCTGACAAATTATAAGCATTGTCTCAAACATTCATTAAAGAACTTTGGTGGAAAAGATGCCTCTGTAAAAACGCTGAGTTGTGTGAACAGGACAATGTGGC
>VYZV01007059.1:52657-67175 GCA_013401275.1 Pandion haliaetus | reverse complement strand
TGCTTTTTACAAATTTTGAATAACATTAGAGGGATTAAAAATATTGGAAAACAATACAGAGCTATACTTCTCATGTAAATTGCTGTAATGTAAACATGGTCCTGCATCTCTTCTAGCTGCAGATGGACCAACTCAAAAATGGTCCAAATCACTCAAATGGTATATATAGCAGACATCATCAGTTTCATTCCTTTAGATCTTTTTATTTGTGTTGCCAGCAGACTAGCAAGGGCAGATGCAGTAGCTCTATACCAGCAGCTGGATATCCCTGGTCACATTTTAACCTGGTCCTTGAAATCATACAGCTTTCACATAATTATGTGTCAGTGAAACATGACATTGATTTGTCTTTAAGTATTTTTTTTTTATCTTACATCTTCCAAGCTCCTTTTTAAAACTGAATGAAATATTTCTGTGACATCATTTTAAAGTGAAAAATGTTAATTTCTGCACAATACTCTGCTTTATTCAAATTTGTGTAGGTTCTTCTTCCCACATCCTTTTCCTGTTCTTTTTGAGGGAGACAAGGGCGTTGAAAAAAAGTCTCGGGCCTTAATTTCTGTGATTAAAGGGACTTATCTTACAGCCCACATCAGTAAGACACTGGATATGGTGCAAAGTTGTTTAAAAAATGACTTTATCCGGAAGCTGTTATGATGTCATCCATTTGTGTACTTTGTTTATACAGTACTTTTCTGCATGCTCAGTGGAGCAATATTTCAAGCTAACTAGCATAATTTATTATTTAATGAGTGTATGATTAATGGAATGTATCATATTTTAATCATCCCTATAGTTTTCTTCTTCTGTCTTGCTCAGAGATATTAATTGTTTGCTCTGAACTTCACAGCTCTCAATATTTTTTTTTTTTCTGTTACACAGGTTCAATGCTAAACATTTTAAATCTTTACCTATATATATGTATATATAAGTAAAACATACTAAAAAATAAGAACTCCAATGGAGCTTATACCAGTGGTCCCTGATGAATGCTAGATGCAGTATTTCTTCCAGCAAGATACCAACTTTTACTAATACCTAAGATTTCATACTCTCTAGATCTTTGTTAGCTGGCATGGTTTCCAATTTTAACTCACAATTTAGTCCATAATTTTTCACAAATTAAAAGTTTATTACACAGCTAAACAATTAGCATCTGGCAAGCGTTTTAGTCTTCTTTAATGTATATATTTCTCACATGGTAGAGTTGAGTCACATCACAAAAAATGCAGTGTTAACACTCACAGAGTGAATGCAGCCAAACGAGGAATCTAGCTCTATCTTACGCACTTTCAAGCAGATCATATTTCTAATTTGTTTCACTACTCCACACGTTTTGGCTAACCTGTGCTTTTTGTGTGGAAATAGCATATAAACTAATACAAACCAGGCAAACCTAATGATTTGAATAAGACTCAATTAAGATTTTATTGACGACTGAGGTAAAGTACAAAATGAAATTTCTGAGGTGGTGAAAATTCAAACAAAGTAAAACAGGAAAGAAACAATCTGAAATCTACAGGACTGTAGAGAGACCCAATGAATATTTATTTGGCCATTAATGGGAAAACCCCTCTGACTCCAGTCACATTAAAGTTTCACAATGATCTTGTTTTAGCGCTGTGTATAAAACAGCATCTTTCAGGTCTTCTTCATGTTTTCTAGTCAAGTTAAATGGGTTTTACATGGTGAGGTTTATGTACAAAATACTAGTTTACCAAAACCTACCATCTAACCATTCCTGGGTTTGGGTTTTATTTGCTTTCAGTTATTTTTAAGCAGGATTCTTCGTGAAAACCTTTTTCTACAGTTTATCCATAAAAATTTTTTACACTTCAGATAGAATACTAATAAATATAAAGTGTGTTTTTTACTGAAAAAAAGCAGATATTTTATAAGTAAAATAAATCCAGCTTTATATAGACTAGTAGCACTGTATCTACTAGTGCTGTAGTATATAACACTAATGATCTCAGTACGGCTCGATGCTGTTACTGCAGCAGTTTTGATTCTGATTATCTGAAGCTGTATATTAGTCTATGCTCATGTTAGTTAGTGAAGTCACAATAGTTTACATGAGCTGAGAATTTGGCAGGATTGCCACTCATCAGTCTCATGCAACTCTGTATTAGTAATGTCTGTGTTGTCAGAAATTAGTACACCCTACAACATCTTTGGAAGATTTTCAATTTCTGTGTCACAGGAATTAAAAACAAAGAAATTTTTAGAGGTTCATTTAAGACTCATCTGTATGCTGAATGGCCCCACAAGTCTGGCTAAGAGACTGTTCGACACAGCTTAATTTATTGGCAGCTTTCAAGCTTAAGACCCTCCCAAGGTATAATGGGCAAATGATAGTGACTGTAAAAGCATTTCCAGTTGAGCATACGTGAGGTTGTTTGCCAAAGTTCATAACTCTGTTAAGAAATGCAGCCCTTACAAAGCAAAATGTCCATGCCAGTATCATAATCCATAGAGAATTAGTAGCAGTGATTCATATTTCTGACTACAAAGATTTCATTTGCAACTGCTAACAACTAATTCAGGAAAGAAAATATCATTGTACTTCCTCAGTTTTGGAACCAATCTGGTGCCAAAAATGGCTTCCAATTGGCTGGAGACCATGGGCCAAGCCTTTGAATTAATACCAAGAGCACTTCCAAATTTCTTATTTAATGTAAATGGTCCTGGTTTGATCTCACCACTAAGTCTTCCTCAAGCTCTAATTGTTTCCTGCACTTCTAAGAGTTCTCTCTCCCTTTTTTTCTTCCCTTCTTTTATCTCTATTATCAATTTCCTATGACTACCTTAAATGCTTTTTTTTCCTATTTGTTCAGTCATTACCAGACTTTTCTAAAAGTTTCCTTCCTTCACTCTGAATTCTCTGGGTATTACAGTATTTAAGGCTTTGCTAATCCTAGCCCCTCTCTGTGGGATCCTTAATATATTTGAAGTCTGCTAGAATGAAGGACTCTGTCTCTCTGCTATTACACAGTATTATATGTGATAATATATCTAAGATAAGATGGCATTATGACAGAATACGAAAAAGAAAAGCCAGATTTCAAGTTAATGGTAGCTATTGTTTAGATAAATATGAGTAAAACAGAAATGGAGAAGGGGGAAAACACTTAGTCTGAATTCAGAGGTACTGAGTGGTTCAAACAGCTAATCAAGGAATTGGGAAGAAATACAATTTACAGCAATTTTGAAGAAGGGAAAAAAACCACCATTACAAATAGTTCTGGGTTTATGTGTAGCCAAGCAAGTAGGAAGGCAGAGGCAGATAATAATGTGATTACTTTGGTAATGATATGCATTAGATACATTATGGGAAACAATAATACTCCCTACTGAATGCAGCCAATCCAATTATTGATTTTTCTTAATGGTAAAAGCACTGCTCCAAAACCAAAAAGAGATATCCTTTATTTATTCTCCCTCCCTCATGAGCCCCATCTTCACAGGCCCCTTGATGCAGAGTAGACGACAGAGATAATGGAGTAATGTATATCTAATCTGACACCTACTGGGCCAGGCTAATGTTTCAGCTAAAAGTTGCCTGAATCACTGCTGCTATTGAAAATAAAATGTATGAATAACAAAAATTAAAAAATAAAACTTCCTTTTTACTTGAAACATAGGTTAATTTTAGTTTGTTTCATTTATCTGCTTTCACTCCATTTTTTAAGGACCTATAAGCATACACGTCTTGCAATAAGTTCATCTGACAGCAAAGCTCGCTAAACTACTCTGATGGGTTGCTCCAAAGTCCTTGCACTCCTTATCTGCACTCCTTCAACTTATATTTAGTATGGTGTCCTGGTTTTGCCCGGGTGGAGTTAATTGTCTTCCTTGTAGCTGGTATAGTGCTACGTTTTGAGTTCAGTATGAGAAGAATGCTGGTAACACACTGATGTTTTCAGTTGTTGCTAAGTAGTGTTTAGACTAAGTCAAGGATTTTTCAGCTTCTCATGCCCAGACAGCAAGAAGGCTGGAGGGGCACAAGGAGTCGGGAGGGGACACAGCCAGGACAGCTGACCCAAACTGGCCAAAGAGGTATTCCATAACATGTGATGTCATGTCTAGTATATAAACTGGGGGGAGTGAGGCTGGGAGGGATCGCTGCCGGGAACTGACTGGGAGTCAGTCTGCAGATGGTGAGCAATTGTATTGTGCATCACTTGTATATTCCAATACTTTTATTATTAGTATTGTAATTTTATTATTATGAACATTATTACTTTCTTCCTTTCTGTTCTATTAACCATTTCTTAACTCAACCAATGAGTTTTATTTTTTTTTTCTGACTCTCTTTCCCATCCCACTGTGAGGTGCGGGGGGGAGTGATAGAGCGGCTGCATGGTATTTTGTTGCTGACTGGGGTTAAACCACGACATATGGCTAGATTTTTAACAAGCTTGAAAAATACAGATTCACCAAAGCTTCATCTTCTATGTTGCCATACCCTGTTTTCAACAATGAGAAAAATGTCTGACACACAGAATCAAATCATGTTCTATAGCAAACTAAAGTTTTGGTCTTCACTCTTTTTTTTTTTCCCATGACAAGAATAAAGCCCCTGAATAGGTAAAGAAAAAGAATATAATTCAGTCAAAAGTCACTTGTATGATTGATCTGAAACATCAGTAAAATCAAAGTATTTGTACCAACCATTTTTATTGTGGCTGCTTTTCATTCTTACTCACTTGAAGTTCCATTTTCTGAGTGCAAAGAGAACAAAAGAGCTCTATATCTTGCTGTTATCCCTTGAGCAGCTTAATTTAAACCTTTCACAGATGTCTGGAATGTCCAAGATGACAAAGCTCTGATCAACTAGAGAGAGTAGGCTAGCCATTCCGTATTCTCTACTATCACCAGTATGGATACCTTTATGATAGTACATAACTAATGTGCTTTCACATAAAGCAATAAAACAGGACAGTTTAAAAGTTAAACTTAATAAATACCAAGTTTTAGTGTAATGTTGCTAACAAATGAATGGCCCAACACATTTTTTGATACAAATATATAGCCTGGTATTCAAAATCATAGATTTGGACAGAAAGAATTATTATACCTGGATCAAAAATTATAATTACATTCAGCATAATCTATTTAAAGTAAGTAATTTTGATGCTAACCTCTCAAGAACAGAGAGCAAATAACTAAACAAAGAAATCAGTTTGGAATCAATATATACAGCATATGATTCATGAGTTCCAATCTTTTTGTGTAAATGTAAGCCTATACAACCATATTTAGAAACATAATTTCTCACAAATACTGGGTCTGCACAGTTGACTTGTGTTGAAAATCTTCCACTGAAATGCCTTTTTACAGTGTGAGGAGCCTAAGCAGGCAGTCAAATTTGACTGTTACTACTTGGGTCTCTTGAACGCATTCTCAAAAGTTTCTTTTTGTGAATTCCTATCTCAAAGGTATGGCAATGATTTTATAGATCATTCACATATTCTTAAATCAAATAAGGAATCTCTACCAGGCTACATAGCTGGGCCAAATTGTGGGACCTTGACAAAGAACCTCAAGGACCTGCCAGTCATCATACAAAATCACACCGGCCCTATGCACAATCTGTTCCTTTTGTGCTTCTGAGGACTGCTGTGGCTCGCACTACAAAGAGAAAAGTGAGCACATGTGGAAGCAGCAGAAAACATGGAGATGCTAATCCAGGCGTCTGAATTGGTGAATAGGGTTATGTAAAAGAAAGCAGCAATAGGAGCTGCCCTTGAAATGGACAAAAAAACATTCGGCGGGGAGGACTCACAGAACCAGTCAAAGTGACAACTGTGAGTGGAGGAGGAAAGTTCTAGCAATGCAGGAAACAGGGAGCAAGAAAAAAAGGTTGAAAGCCTGAATACCAAGTGAAGAGGTATGTATTGGGTTTCTGTGGCAAGGTTTTGGTAGCAGGGTGTGTTTGCAGGGGTGGCTTCTGATGAAAAGTTGCTAGAAGCTTCCCCTATGTCTGACAGAGCCAATACCAGCCAGCCTTAAGGCAGACCCGCCGCTGGCCAAGGCCAAGCCCATCAGCGATAGTGGTAGCACCTCTGTGATAACATATTTAAGAAGGAAAAAAAGTTGTGGGGCTCGATAACGGCAGCCAGAGAGAGGAGTGAGAACATGTAGGAGAAACAACCCTGCAGACACCAATGCGAAAGTGGGTGCCCAAAGGAGGCTGTGACCCCGTGGGAAGCCTGAACTGGAGCAGGCTTGTGGAAGGACCTGTGGATCTGTGGAGAGAGGAGCCCACGCTGGAGCAGGTTTTCTGGCAGGACTTGTGACCCTGCGGGGCACCCACGCTGGAGCAGTTTGCTCCTGAAGGACTGCACGCTGTGGAAAGGACCCATGCTGGAGCAGTTCATGAAGAACTGCAGCCCGTGGGAAGGACCCATGTTGGAGAAGTTTGTGGAGGACTGTCTCCCATGGGAGGGACCCCACACTGGAGTAGGGGAAAACTGTGATGAGTCCTGCCCTTGAGGAGGAATGAGGGGCAGAGACAACGTGTGATGAACTGACCATAACCCCCATTCCCCATCCACCTGTGCTACTGGGGGGCGGGAGCGGGGGGGTAGGTAGAGAATCTGGGAGTGAAGCTGTGCCCAGGAAGAAGGGAGGGGTGGAGGGAAGGTGTTGTGAGATTTGATTTTACTTCTCATTACACTACTCTGGTTGGTTGGCAATAAATTAAATTCATTTTTCCCCAAGATGAGTCTGTTTTGCCCATGATGGTAATTGGTTAAGTGATCTCTCCCTGTCCTTATCTCAACCCAGGAGCCCTTTGTTATATTTTCTCTCCCCTGCCCAGCTGAAGGGGGGAGTGATAGAATGGCTTTGGTGGGCACCTGGCATCCAGCCCGGGTCAACCCATCACAAGGTGAAAAGAAAAGCAGAAGAGAAACAAGAAGGAAGAGAAAGGATGACCAAATACAAAAAGAGAACAAAAATTGGCAACAAAGATTCAGTCATGTGGACTGCTGTTAAAAGTAGTAGTAGTTTTGTTTGGAAAAACCCCACCAGTAGAATGGCACAAAAGGTGGTCATTAAACATTATATTTTACCTGTTTCCCCCTAGGACTGTTGCTCATACCCTAATTTTAAAAAATATTATAATTATCAGCCTGCATCTGAAATATATTTAATATTCAGAAATTATACTGCTTTTTTGTCCAGACAAAAATGAGGCACTGTGGGAATGTGGTGATCTCTCCCTTCCGTAGATTTTAACTCCTAGAATTTTTAGACTGATTTAGGAAACTAAATTATTTAAAGAGTGTAATTTATGTCTCCTCCAACACTTACTTACCTGAGAGGTATGCAACAAAACCAAACCAAACCAAAATCCCACTTGCAAACAACAGCAAATGGGACTTGACTTGATCTCCACCATCTCAGGTTGGTAACCCAGCCAGTGCCTTGGCTTTAACCTTTGAAGAAGTCATAGGGGAAGGAAACCAATGTTTCACTAGGGCCAACAAGATGACTTGTTTCTGATGCCTCCATCCTGAAATCAATGGAAAGACTGGTACAGATTTCAAGTCTTTTCAGATATGCTCATCATTCACTTACACATTGACTTCTACAACTAAGTATGGCATTTAACACCTCTGCAAATCAGCTCCAGTGTACAGCTGTAAAACCTAAAGAATTAAATTCTTTAGAATGGTAAATATTCAAGGTGGGGATTGTGTCTTGTTTTTCCTGATCACTAGTTCTGATTGAATTTCTCTGATCCTATATCAACAAAAATCAAGTGAGCTGAATACTGATACTTTCATGCTTCGGATGAAGAGCAATTAATTCCCTGCTTACTCCCATTATGTAACATGGGCACATTAAGAGGAATAACATTTTTTAGAATCCAGTTTTTAACTGCCAAAATCAATTTAGGTCACTCCTTGGATAGGCACACATTCTAAAATAAACCTAATTTTGTGTGTTCTTTTACAATTGTATAAAGAAAACTAGAAGGCTTTTCATATCACAGGCTGTAGTCCCACCAGCGTGAAATTTCCAACTATTGTTTTACATGTTCCTGCAGTATGACTCACATTTTTTTCCTGAATGATTAATGATTGAGAATATAATATTGAATATAAGAAAATCTGTCTCTCCATTAAAATCTAATTCATTTTCACTGTCATTAAATTGAAAAAAAAAGGACATCTCCATTTGCAATATGATAATTTTGCTGGGAAACAGCAGGAAAATATTGCAGGAGAAAAAAAAAGAAAAACATTTAACAATTATCTTTTTTATGATCCACCTACAAATATAAACCTTTCTGAGAGTTTAAGCTAATAAAGCAAGGAAGCATAAACGAAGAAAGAAAGCATTAGCTTTTAAGGATTAAATTGGGAGAGTGATAAGGAGACCTACGATTATATCACTATTTAAAAACCTGAAGGTTTTCTTGTGTCTTCAATTTTATAAAGAGTTACCATTATTTAAAGGTAACATATTAGGTTCTCTTTTTCATTCATTCTTATTTAGAACCTTCCCAGCTTTAAAATATACCTAGTTAGTTCTCCAGTTTAGACAAAGATCATTCTTCAAAGATGAAATGCTGTCTTTATCCAGTGGTTGCACTTCCCATATCCCCAGCCAAACATAAATAGTTTTAGCAAAAACTGTTTGTGTTTATTTTGAATAGAATACCACAGAAACATTTTAATCATTTTCACATTTTACAAATCTGGAAATACCCAGAAGTCTTTCATTCTGCATTTTCTTCCATCCATCTTTAAACTTTAGCTGTTCAAACCAGAGCTGATACTTTTATTTTAAAATTTGCACTGGAAATGCAGGTGTTGATGTTTGTTGTCCTGCAAAAGCATATTTGTTGAATGAAAGAAAATCCTTAGATGGATTTTGAAATTTCTTTATGTATTCATAATAAGCTATAAGAATGTGTTCCCGCCCTTCCTTAAAATGGCACTGTAGCAATCTTAAGTTAATCATCTTCAACAGGCAATGCAGCTATATAGAATAAATAGATTCCATATGATTAAAAAGCAGGTAAAAATACAAAAATATTAAGCATTCATACCCATATGGTTAATTCACATTCATATATAAACATTGACAAAACCAATGAAAACACATAAAGTTATATATCCTTAAATATAGGAAAACATTATAGGTTGTAATGGTTTCCCAGGTTAATATGTTTTTTAAAATACGCAGCTTTGATTAGACTAAACTAAACAAAATCCACCTTCCTTCTTTTTTAATACAAGTGTTATTTTTTCAGGATATAACTTTTCTGCAAAAAAAGATGCAAAACAAATGAGGTAGAAAGATGGAAAAATCTAGGCATCCACAATAACAATAAAGGCATCAACCTCATACTTGTGATTCCTACAAAAATAAAAATGTCCTCTAAATGAACTTAGTTACATATGCCATATTTAAGCAATGATGCCTTGACAAAGGGGAAAAAAAAGGAAAAAAAAAAAAAGGAATTTCTGGCTGCTGCTATACATAAATAAACATATGCTGAGTTACAGTTGGAATATCAGCATTTTCTTGGGTTTTCCCAGCCTTTTTTCTTCATCTTAACATCACATGCTACTTAAAAGAGAGTCAGTCATTATCTGGAAAATACAAATTTTAATATCTTCAATAAAGAAAGCTTTGCTTTCTTGCTACTGTTTTATTTATTATTATTATACTGTCAGACGTATTTGCCCTTGCAGAGTGCTTTGCATTTGCAGCAACTCTACAGGCTTGTATTGTGGCACTATTTGTACAAGGAGCAATATAAAATGAATGTTATTATTTCCACAAGAGAAATAACCAGCTTTGTTAATGTCCTGCCTCCACTGCATGAAAACTGTTACCATTGATAAAAACCCTCTGTCATATTTCACATGGTTTTTGGCTTTGGATATTTTGGCTGATGGTGCTGGAATCCTCCTTCTGCTGCAGGATAACCAGCCCAGGGAAAGGAAAAGTGAAATTTAGCTAGAGATTGGTATTTCAGCTTCCTCCTGAACCTCTATGTGGAAACCAAAGGGTGATTTAGCATCCACTCTGACAGCAACTGTTGTCTTGTCCGGTCTCTTACATCTTTTTAGTGTGGCTGTAAAACTCTACCAAGATGAGCTTATAGTATTTTGGAGGACATCTAGCACTAATGTTTTATACAAAGTATGCCAGTGAGCAGAAAACCAGAAGGGGAGGAGGAACCAGGAGTAATACTCCCTGCGGTTGTTCCGTCCCTGACACTGAGAAGCGGAGCTGAAGCACGTTCTTGTATCTCGGGGAAACCGCTCCCTGTCCTTCTCCTTGTGCTGTGGATTAGGGAGACTGCCCTTCACCTACAAAGACACTTTTCAAATGACATGCAGAGGCCTGCTGTACGTTTGCAGCCTGGTGCAGCACCATGCAGTGGCAGAAACAAAGTGCTGCAGTCTAATGGAATGCCTTAAAATCTATTTCTCTGGAGAAAAAACTGCTTGTCAAAGAAAACAGCAAACATGAGTACATTTGAGAATCCAAATCTGAATTTTTTAGTAATACAAAATATAAAGTTTCCTATTTGATTAAAATAGGATTTTATTTGTGGTTTCATTAGTGAAAAGAGGGTGTGGAGATATGCTCTAAAAATGCTGCAAATAAAAAGGTTTTCTACCATGTTAAATGCTTTCAGTGGAATCCATTCAGCTCTCTGTGAAGGCCTATGTATATGCAAGATACGTTTTAATTAAATTTGGAGGGACAGAAGCTCATTAATTTTGTATTTCCATGACCCTTCACATAAAAGGTCTATACTAGGGTTGTTATTACTACAGTAAAAATAGTAGGTTCAGACAGAAAAATAATTTAAAAATTTCATCTGCAGCACTAAGAAAGAGAGTAAAATGAAATGTTACATACTTTCCTCTTATTGGTAATCAACAGAGTTTAGTAAAGGGGAAATTGTGTCTAAGTGAAATGCCATTTGGTTTATTATGGCTGTTATGTAATCAAGATCCTACACAACTACCTGAAAATTTTCACACAGATCGCATTTTTTTACTTTATCCACAAAACACTGATTCATTGAAACAGATCTTGAAAGAAGTTTATTGAATCAATCTTAGAGAGGAGTTCAGGTCTGGCAATGAAATATGGATTTCATCCTCCTGTGTGCATGTGTGTGTAACGTGCAAAACCCTGAAACATTTGTTTTGTATTCTGCATATCAGTCCAATGCCAAAAAGAGCTAATGTGCAGAAATAGCACAGTGCCTCTGGAAAATACCTTAAAAACGTGCGCGCATATCCACCAAGACATATGATAAGGAAGAATCAGTGAAATGCTAATGGAAAAAAGAGATAATTTCTCTGTAAGAATGCAAGGTAAGCTTTAAAGAGAACCAAATTATGTCTGCAGGCTAAGGACAGATCTGCTGGCAGCACTTAAGTAAATTTGATTGAAAGCAGCTCCTAATTCCCAAGTGTAGAAATATTAGACTGCTTGTACTAACAGAAATTATATTCTACTTTGATGATCTAATTCTTGATATGTATAGCAGAAATGCAGAACAAACACAAAGGGCTGAAGCCAACTCCAGGCAGGTACTCAGCTGACACTTCACAGGCTTCCAATATTTTTTGGCTCATTCCCTACATTTCAAAAGGCCAGCAAATACATGGAATTCTTGAAACTTCTGTACACTACAAATCTGAATTTGAGTTGAACTGCAATGTGTGAACATATAGCACTGCTGTGGATATACCATTGCTAATGTAAAAGAATGTTCTATATGCTTTAAAGCACAAAACCAACATGACATGCAATTTGACTCATCCAGTGATATTCAAAGTGCTACATTGGGCAGGATTTTAAAAATCTGTTACTGTGTTTTCTCCTCCTCTTCACTGGATTTATTCTGCTTCTGCTATGTGACTCAGAGCAATGATCCCTGAAAGCTTTACTGATCAGCTAAATGAGCTTACACATTGGTCTTCAGCATGAGTAAGGAAAAGAGACATCACAGAGGACTACCTCTGTGTGTATCTCATACTCCTAAAAATGTATCATGCTCTCAGGAAATTTCACAGTGTATCACACAGTGATGTTCTGGAGATGACCTTTACACTGTCAGCATATTTAAGGCATTGCAAAATGATGCTTAATTCTACTGATGCTCATTGTACAGCCATGATTAGCATCAGCAACTTGTGGGCCAATGAAAACACATCTTAGCTTCTCTAGCATGATTTCCATCTAGTGCTTTGGGAGGGCTAATAAAATAAGACAAAAATACTTGATCAAAATAAAATATAAAAAATTCCACTGTTAAACAACTTATGGTAATAATTTATTAATGAAAGGCATCCTCATGTGGCAGTAGCAGCTGTTGACCAAAAGACCCTGTCTGTACCAGTACTTGTATCAGCTGTACTTGTTCCACAAAAGCCAGTTGGACTAATATTGAGGTCAGATTTGAATCTTTTCTCGGAAAAAAAAAAAAAAAAAGAGACCTTTGTGTCTTTAATTTTTAAGGAGTCTTTTTAGTTTGTATTTGCACAACTAGAAATTCAAGATCAGTCACTCCTCTTTTTGTTTTGCTTTACCACAGCCATCTACAGCATCAATTAAACCACCTACAACAGAGTGCAGTATGAAAGGGATATTTCCAAAGTTGATTTACAAATTTGAAAAATGTTATTATCCTCAATTTCAGTAAAGGGAAACAGGCATGGTGACTTGTTCAAAATCATCCAGAAAGCAAAACGAGCACACCAAGAACAGAACCCGCTTCACTGCTCTCCTGAAACTTGTCAGTAATATAGCTATTAGTTTATCATAAACACTTCAGTCTTTGTTCCACTTTATTCCTGTCTTTTCTATAACATCGCTGTCTACTAATACTTTCATAGAATCACAGAATCATAGAATGGTTTGGGTTGAAGGGACCCTTAACGGTCATCTAGTCCAACCCCCTTGCAATGAGAAGGAACATCTTCAACTAGGTCACTTTACCACAATGCTGTTCCTTCCCATGTCTCCAAAAGACACATATTTGTGAAAATACTGTTTTTATTTGCCTGATCTCTTAAATACTTTCTATCATTGACTTTTCTGTATTTAAGTGTTTGGCGTGATAATTAAGACTCCTGAATAAATACTCAAGCTAAGGACCGCACACTATGCCTAGAACATTGCAAACATAATATTTCTGTGTAAGAACAAAGAAAAAAAAGTAACCAAGACAAATCCTCTAATCTGTACTTAATGTTTTAAAAAAATTAGGTCAAATTTTGAAAGAATGGCAGATGATTCAGATAGAACTGGGGGAAATATTTTAAACAGTTTACCAGAGTAAGCAGGTTAGTACCTTTCTTAATAACCTTTCTAGAAAAAAGAAAAGAGGGTGGCTCCTATCTGGCTGGACATTTTGATACAGTGTCCCATAAAAACAGTGCCTTCTGTTGGTAGAAGAACAGACAGTAGCAAAAGAAAATGATGAAATGAAACACAGCAATGGCTTGTAATGGAAATGGTTCAGTTGAGCTTGAGACAGGTCCCTAGTAAAGTTCTTCAGTGGTTCACTGTGAGAGTAATCTTATTTTCATTAATAATAATTTCATTAATGATTTTCACACAAAATGCAGGGCCACACAAAGCTGAATTGTAATCTGGGAGGCCCTGTAAATATAGGGAAGGATTGGGGTGCACTAAGGAAAGAAAGTCAGTCTGGAGGACTGGAGATGCAGAAACAAGCTAAAACAGAGACTTGGAATGGACACCAAGACTTATTTTCTTTCTTTCTTTCTGACTGGAGGCAGAGTAAGCAGTGAACTGTGTGGTCATGACTTGAAAGTGACTTTAGAAATGAAAGAAAGTGTTTTCATCAAACGTGGGCTGAATGTGTGCTGCTAGAGAAGAACAGCTACAAATAAGCAAACTAATTTCTGTATTTTATCAGTTTTATTCAGGAAGGTTTAAGGAGTAAGTACCGCTGTACAAAGCATAAGTTAAGCTTCTTTTGTGGTTTCCCATCTCCAAAAAAAGAGGAACGCAGACTAGAAGAAGGACTACAAAGACAACCAGGAGAGACACCTGTCTAGGAAAAGGGCATTAAAGAGTGTCATTCATTTAGTCTAGCAGTATCAAAGAAGAGAAGCGATCACTGTCAATGAACACCTGAAATGGAGAGCAACAGGATACACCAAACAACAGCAAGGTTTAGTTACAAATATAGTCAGAGTGGTTATGGTAAAGCAGGGACAGAATTAAAAAAACTTTCTCAGTTTCAGGTATTATAAGGCTCTGCAAATTCTGTCCCAGCATGTGACTGTTTTTGGTGGGAGGGTGTGAAGCTGTACAGGAGAAGGAATGGTGGGAAGGAGGAAAAACTTCAACAGTGTACAAAAAGAGGTTATACATCAGCTAATTAGTAGACATAAAAAACCCTAATGCAATTATTGTCCTACTTGCATCCAGCTTGGGTTTGTCTTGTAGGAAATAAAAAAATCCTGACTAAAAGCTGATTATAAAAACAAAA
>VYZV01007059.1:31872-47771 GCA_013401275.1 Pandion haliaetus | reverse complement strand
CCTAGAGGCGGGTCCGACATTTTGGTGCACGGGTCCGACATTTTGGGGCAGCGAATTCTTCCAGCAACTTCTTAAAGGGGCCGCCTCTGCAGCCTCCCTCCCCTGCCACCAGGGAAAACCGCGCCACACAAACCCATAACAGCATGTTAACCAAAAGTCTATTCATAAAGTTGCATTGGTTTTCTGCTTGAAGTTAACAGCTGTCTATTTCCTCACTGTTACTGTTAAAAGCATCTTTCTCTAAAATGAATGATGATATGTAGGCCATGAGGCAAATGTTTCCTGAAAGAGATTGTCCCAAAATTGTGGTATTACTGAAATCTTCTGGCTTCTTAAAAATAATATAGCATTGATAGCCTATGTGATCACAGGAGGCCTTGAACTAGCAAAAGTTTGGGAGAGAAGGCAGCTAGGAAAAAGAGGCCTAAGTATTATTTAATATCAAACATTTTAAACCAGAAATGAACCATTAGGTTTGCATTCAGGCAATCTTCCTTGTGGCATATGATCTACAAAGTGGTATAAGAGCCTGTATTTCAATATTTCACGCTAGAAAAATTATTTTCTAGAATTGTGGTCCTATGCTGAAATTATTTTTAAGATCTCTTCTGATTCCGTAATACTCCTGACAGTCCGCTATAAGTAGTTTGAAACTTCTTCTGGATGTACTACAGTACTCCTTATGGTGATTATTTTTGATGTTACTGATGGCTACAAAATATTTTCTCTATTTGTCTCTTTATAACAAGTGGAACTCAGATAAGTGATGAATAATAACTCCACAATCACTACAGTTGCCACATTCCACATATGGATCTAAAGCTACTAGTTTAAATAAGTAAATAAATAATATTTGTATTGACAATTTGGTTCTCACCTTATCTGATCTGTCTTCACTGTGTGAGTAAGCAAACTACAGAAATGTTTTACAAATATTACACCATAGAAAACTCTTAACTGATATTAAATAGATGAGGTAAAAATGATATGCTGCTTAAAGAAATCCTGAGTGTCCTGTGGCTGTGGTTCAGTTAGATGAAAACTAATCTGAAAAATTTCAGAAGAACCTTTTCAGATTTCAGTAGTGACTGTAGTAACTTCTTTTATGACATACATGAACAAGTTTGATTTTAACAAGGGCTACTTAAATGTAAACTGTCATTTGGCATCAAAATACACAGGACAGGAAGAGAGAACCATCCTAGGCAGTTTCGCTTCCAAATCCAGAGTGTATTACAGAATTACAGAGTGAGCTGTGCTCTCCAAATCAAATCCGCTGATTGATTCCTCTTGCTCCAATGAATCAATCAAAATTCCCCAAAAGGTGGAACTTGCAGTCATCCTGCCAGCACTGAGCCCTGCCTTCATAATGAAGTATATCCTGCCTCACTACAGCAGGAAAAACAAGACTTTCTGGTCATGTAGGAGCATGCTACTCTCCAAGATCTAGAATAAAAGTTCTGAACTTCTCATACATAGGGTAAGTGGACCCCCTATTTTGTATATTCCTGAAGCCCAAGTGCTGCAGCTCCAGATCCACACACTGGTGCTGGAAGTTAATTCTGAGAGGTAGTGCTCAGGAAAAGTTTGCATTACAACTCTTTTCCACAGCTGAGAAATGTTTTGAAAGTCTTAAGTAGAAAACTAAAGAAGTCTACGGGCAAGTATACTCCAAAACTGTTGGATTTGGGTTTTTTTTAATTGCTTTTCTCTTTATGCAACTGTATTTAGAATATTCTAGTTGACTATCTGACTAATTGCATTGCTAGAAATACACATTGATTTTTCTCTCAATGTTTGCATAGCATTTCATTTCATCCATCGAACATAAATAATTCCATCCTCAGGAAGTGAAGATCCAAAAAGAAAAAAGTGGTTCTAAAAAAATCCCAAGAATTTTTGTGTATTTTTGAAAATGCTACAAAGTTTGGTTTGAATTTCAGTGTGAAAGAGTAAACTGCCAAGTGAAAGGAGGGAGATCTACTTGCAGTTGTAATTGAGGATCCTTTTGGCAGGGACATGCAATGAGAAACAGGCAATATCTTCAAGCAGTCCCCATATTGTTGTATCATGGAAGTGCTACAGTCATCTCCAGTTTCTTCAGTGAAACTGAGTAACATTGTACATAACTGATGAAAGCGTATTCATGTGTTTCCACACGCAGGAATGCTTGTCGAACAGGACTCTAGAATGGGAATTTTCCTCATATCTTGCTTGTAGTATTTCACCTGTAAATTCTCCCAGATGCTCTGTGAACATGTGTGACCTCCTTGGCAATTCTACCTCTCCCACAGCTCCTTTCCCCTTCTCTCCTCTCCATGAACTAACATCAGGGCCTTCAGCAGTTCCCAGTAAATTTAGAAGTCATTTATCATAACCTTTGGACAACTTAAACATTAACATGCCTACAAAAAAAAACAAAAACAAAAACAAAAAACCCACTAATTTCTTAATATGGAGCAGATCATGCTGCAGTTAAGCATTCCTGAGTTTGATACAATGATCTTCTCTTAAAATCAAAGGGAAGATCTGAATTCTTTCAGTTAATCCTGGTCTGCAGATGGCATGTTCCATGTTCTTTTCTTGATCTCATGTCTTTGCTGGGTGTTTAACTTATTTGAAAAACTGCAGATTATTAAAAAAAAAAAAAATTACTGTCTTTTAGAGAATGAGTGGTTCTCACATCTTCTTCCAAAAATTTCAATTGCTGCTGCTTTAAGGGCAGGCAAGATACTTTCTGTCAACAATATTAATTTGGGTCATGAATCTGGGAAACTTTACACTTTATGGAACTTTATGAACCACAATTAAATACATATTTGTTTGCAGTTCAATAAAGTTGTAAATGTAAGTCTTTACATGATGTTAATGTTGTAGGATTAAGATTAGTAAAACTTCAAGACTACCATAAGTAAGGATATATGAATCCTCCAGGACTCAAAGAATCATAAATATATCAATAATAATTTAAACAGGTTTTTTCACATTATAATTTTTAAAATATATTAATGGACAGTTTTGTAATTGTTTACCCTGCAGATTTTGCTTTTAATTAGCTCATCCTTGGCAATGCAATTTAATTGCTAATGAGTTGATTAAATCAATAATGACAAATGCTTTATTCTTTTACGAAAATTGCTTTGCACAGAAGTGGTTGACTTAGTTCTACACAGGATTTATCCACAACAGTTGGCAAATATTAGTCTTGCCTTGCAAGCTTGCAATGAAATCTGAAATAAACAATCAGAATGTTCAATGAAGAGCAAGGTATGTCCTACTTATTACCGTATGCCAACAAATACTACTGGTTGACTCTTGAGGATTTGGCTATACTCTAAACACAAGCTACAACTAAGAAATACTATCAAATCTTTCTCTATACTTCATGCAGCTGTAAGCATCTGAGTTACTAGCCAAGATTATCAATTCTGCAGTCTTTTCTATAACAGTATCTGTTTAATATCTGCTGCAGTTGTTCACTGGAGAATGTCGTTGTCTTCAACAGTTAAACCAAAGATCTTTTGAAGTGGATTTTTTGTTAAATATACCAATTTTTTCTGGAATTAGAGAACCAAAAGAACTGAAAATTCCAAGTACTTATTGTCACTTATCTAATATCATCACTTGTCACAAAAACATAAAGACACCCGGACTTGCTCCAATATTAGTAACTTGTGTTTATAACTGAAGTTATGGCTTCACCACCACCACCATAGGTACAATAAGAACAGGGTAAGCATATAGGATAAATTCTTGGTGCTATTACTGGCTCAGCTTCCAGCTGTTTACATTTCACTGCCTTCCTGGGATCGGTATGGTTTCTCTGTATTTAATAGCTGCCAATGGGATTTTTGCCTTAGCTCACCTTGAGCTGAGGAAAACACAAGCTCCTAGAGTCCACTACATCCTGATCAAAAACTTCTACAAATCAGTAACCCACTGCATAAGTAATCACTGCTTTCCATTTTTTCTAAACCTGGTTTCCTTTATTTCCCTCTGCTCCCATACCAGATGAAAGATACCCATTCAGGTTCTCCAAGATCTTTGTAGGCTTCTGTGTTATCCTCTTCAACTATTTCTTCTCCAGACAAGAATCCTAGCTTACCCACTCATCCCTCTTTTGGAAAGTATTTAATGCCTTTGATCATTCTTATTGCCTTTCTCTGAACTACTTTGAGTTCAAAAGGTATTAAACTTTGGAAAGGCTAAATAATGCTTTCCAAGGCAGAATATAATGGGACTTCACATCAGAGAACTTGAGAAATTATAGTAAGGAAGAGGAAGATAATGGTCTAGAATTAAGTTGTAATCAAAAGAGACAATCAATCAAGTGTAGCTAAATGTAGCTACAGTGTGTAGCTTAAGTAAAAACTATACCCTAACTAATGTACACATCAAGCAATCTACTTCACAAATTACTAATAACATGATCCAATAATGACAGAACTGCTTGAAAAAAAATCCTGTCGGTTTCAAGGTCCATAGTGTCAATAAAACTCTTCTTTGTAGCACTGCTGCTATCTCATCTGAGAAGCAATAGAAAGCTTTTGCTTGGTTATTGGAGAAGTTTCACACAGCATAGAGAAACTGGGAAGGTTTGGCTTGCTTCTACCTGAGAGATGGAAAGGGTCGCTGAGTTTTTTGGGAGGCCGAGAAGTAGAGTGCAGGGATCTCCCTGTCCCCTCATCTTGTGCCCAGTCCCATTGTACACTAACCCTCTCCACACTTCTTTTTCCTTATTTGGCAGGAGTGAAGAGGAGAAGAAAGAGCCAAAGGCACTCCTGCATCAAGAGGAAAGGGTTGTGGAAAAGGAACAGAAGTGAGACAGAGATTGGGTGTTCAGGGCTTCTTCTGCTGGGGATGAGCAAGAGGGTTTACAGGCCAAAAGGAGAATCAGTGGTTGGGAAAGCAGGCACTGCTCCAGCAGCCAGCCTCCACCTCTGCTGGCATGAGCTCAGCAAGCAGTTTGCATCCTGCCTGCTTCTCAGTGCTTAAAGCCAACCCTCCATGGACCATAGCCTTACATCCAGATACAAAGCTTAAATTACATGAAGAAAGTCTGAGTAGTGCATGGTCTTATGCCAGCTTGGAAACAGGGTGCTTCTACTGCATAAACTGAAGCAATTAAGTTTTGCACTTGCCTCTGAATTTACTGTAGTTATCATGGGTATATTGCTATCTATCCCTGGATTTCTAAATAAATGCATTCACATGGCAGCAAACACGTACTCTAATTAGTAAAAAGGAAAATAATAAGAATCAGTGTGGTGCGCAAAATGCAAGCAAACTCTATACCATTCTAATTAGCTGCTGAATATTTTTAAATGCACAGTAATTAAATATAACTGTATTGTTAAAGTTAAGCTTCAGACCATTTAAAAGAAAAGGTCACCACTTCTCGCATGACACAGCAATCTTATGAACGTTGCATGCTGAGTCAGCCCATTGCCCATGGGCATCTCTTAGAAAAAAGTGAGGTTTCTGAGCCAGGCTTTGGAAAATGATTCACCTATGCTATACCTAAATGATATCAGGAACAAATGATACCAAATGGCAAATGGTTTTGTAAAAGCTCTGAGAATGTAACATAAAAGGGCAAAACAGAATCCTAGAACTGAATAGTGTGTTTCCTAATCTTAAGGTAAGAACAGCCCTCACGGCACTAGTGTCAAGTAGTGGACCAAAAATTATGAAATAATCTCAGTAGCACACAAATTTCTCACTCCACATTTTGCCAGGATTATTAATTTTTCACCATAACTTATTTATAAAGTATTATTCTAAACCAGAGTAAAATTTCTCCAGTGTAAATCACAAAGTGCTGTAGAGAGATTACCATACTAAGGGACCTGCAGAAGTTTATAAAACCTGAGTGGAAAATGAGAACAGATTAGAGAATGAATTTAGAAACATTAATTGAAAAAAAGAAGCAGCAGCAAGGTTTTTAAAAAATATGGTATTGCTGACTGAAAAATAACAGTAGTGGTTATATTTTATTGTTATTTCAGTCAAGTATTGAAGGAAAGGAAGTACATATACATGTGTGGGGTTTTAAAAAATATCAACATAAAAACTAAAAAAAAAATTCAATTTTTAATCTGCTGTGAGAAAGACTTCAATGCATTACTTTTGAAAGTATTCTTTGAACATTTTGCATCAATGACTGATTCTTATTAAGGTTTCACAGCTAGACCAAACAAACCAGGACTGTACACCCATGTAAGCAGCCATAATAGCAAAAAAACCAAATAGCCATTGCGGGTGTAGAAACAGAAGTTTGCTTAGGGAAAGTCCTTGCTTCAAGTGTAACTTTTAAGAAAAGTGGGAGGGCTGGGCAACATGACAAAGAATAGCCCTAATTCCCTACTTGCTCTGAGTGTATTTTAACACAGTAGATTGCTCCAAACAGCTAGTTTTGGCTTGAAATATCTTTACTACAGTAGCACACCTCTGCTTGCGAAAGATAGTCTTTTTGTGCAGTAACTCCAGTGTCTGCTGAGACTACCATTGCTGAGACTGTGCAGTCCACGCTTATTCTTAGCATATCAGACTCTTGTTTCATTCCTATGCAGGTTGTTTACTAAATCCTCAGTCATATTGTTTAGATTTAAAAGACATTTCTGCCACTTCATGGCTTTACATCAGAGAAAGAGATGTCTAATATTAAGGAAGAAAAACTAGTTCTCAGCTGCTCATTCTCCTTTTTTTTCCATCCTTCCCTCCTCCTTCTTTTTATCTTGTCCTGCCTCATTTTGTTTTATAAAACCAAGATGAAAAAGTTCCTGACAAAAGGCTTCCATGGTGCAAAATTACATGTATTCCCTTCACCCTGCCCCAATACAAACAGGATTGCTGTGTCAATGAACTGGGTAGACTGCAATACCAGACCAAGGGCAAGGGAAGAAAGGTAGGAAATAAATGGCTATGATCTGGCATATGCCAAGGTAAGGAGGTACTGGGAGTAAGGGGACAAAGAGATGGGTGTTAGTGGGGTAAATCCTGTAAGGAAAGGAACTAGTCAGGAAGCCTGTGTGATCCACCTGTAATGCTGAAAAAAAAGATTGCATGTCTGTTTCATTATTTTTCACTATTCTCACAATTTTTTTTTGCAAAAAAGGGGCAAAGAGACAGAGAAGGAGACTGACTACATGAGTCTTGGAAACTTCTGAAAACTACACGAGAATTATGTGAAGGCTGAGGCACCAGACGGAAGTTGTACAGATTGTGCAGAACATGAAAATTGTACTTCATGGCAAATTCCTCTAACCAGTTAACATCAACACCTACCAGCTGTGGATTTATATGACTAAAATGTTGGGAAAGACTGAAGGAGTTAATGTCTCAAACTTTGTGGTGGGGCAAGTTCTGCTTGATGACTAACTCTGCCTAACAAGCTCTGCCTAGCAAGGAACCACAGGTGAAAAGAAGCCCATCATCAGCAACCGGAGGGGGAGGGTGTGCTGAGGGTGCACAGCTCCCTGTTCTGGTGTGCTGTTCTGATGTGCTGAACAGGGCAGCTCACCATCTACAGTGAAAGATCACTTCTGCAGGGAAGGGGAAGCTACTCCCCAAACGACTCCCAAGCCCACAACCCAAAGGCTACCTAATTAGCCTAATGAGTTTGAGTGCCCGCCCGCAGGAGGGGCAAGGATAAAAAAAGTACAGAAACTGAAGCCCCATGTGCACAAGCCCACCAGAACTGGACCCCTCGGCTGACTGCACCCCTTGGCTAACTGAACCGATGCCAGACCCAGGACTGGTGAAATCTTTCTCTTCTCTGTCTTTCTCTCTTTCCCTTTTCCTTTTCCATAATCCCTATATCTCATCCCTTTAGACATAAACCACTGACCATGTCTGGGACTAGGAGTGGATCCAGACGCCACTGGTCTCCTCTCTGAGAAAGAGTCTAGAAAGCAAGGGGGGTCTGCTCCGAACCTCATGACTCAATGGGAGGGTTCCCCTTATTGTCTTCCCTGTACTGGTTCCCAAATAAGCAAGGCCTGTAGTACATGTTTGGTGATGTATGGTTAGTGTATGTTACACAGTTTACTGACATAATTTCATGCCAATTTTTGTTGTGAGCATACCAATTTTGGTGGTGAGCATGCCAGTTCTTGTTGTGAGCAAATAAAAATTGAGTTTTGTGAGTTAAAGGATCCCTGGTGTCCCTTAATCCTGACCTGGGAATCAGCAAACCTGAGTCATCGTCCTGAGAAATTGGGACATGACAAATGTATATAAGAATAAAAGCATTAGGCTACACATTTTGTTTTTTATTCCCTTGCTTTGGGTACTGGGGAAAGCAGGGTTGCCGTACACAAATTCAGGAAAACACAGACCGTAAGACAGGCATTTCTAGACAGATTTTTACATGCAAGATATGCTCTGCTGTGATTAAATTTATATGCAAATAGGATGTCTAACTTTGTAATTCTGTTTTTGTTAATTCTGTGTATCACATTTCTTTTGATGATAATGCAACATTTATTACATTAACAAAGTTTCTGCATATCCTGTGGTTACTCAGCTTTTGAGCTTTAAGTGGAAGTATAGCATTTTGTACCTAATTGTTCTTTTCTCTGCTGTTTCTCTTCATTATAATTTACATGCATTGTTTTCTCTAGACAGGAACAAATGGTTCTGCTAAAAGAAGCAGCTCTACAACTTTAATGAAGTTTCTGGACAGCGCCCATGATTGATTTTAAACTAATCTAATTTCTTGTAAAGACCGTCTATCTCTTCTAACATCACATTTGACATCACAACCAGTCAAAATCATCTCACACATGACGGATGAGCAGCCTCAGAAGTACCACTGACAGCATGCAGAGCCTCAGTGTTATCCACAGGGATGTCAGGAGAGAAAAGCATTGTCTCTTATACAGGAAGTCTACTTGTGAATAATGTCTATTCTTTCAAAACTCAGAAAGATCTCAATAGCTGGTTTTGCAGCCAGATTTTGCAGTCATCTACTTCATACTCAAAACAAATGAAAACATTAGTGTGAACTAGCAGGGCTCAGGACTTGAAGCCCAGCTTTTTAAGTCATGCATCTGCTGCGGGGCAAATGTAAATGAATAGGGTTACAATCTGTTTTACTTATGCTTATTGTATGCTTATACCCAAAAGTGAGTTCCACAAACCCCTATTTGATCATCTCTGCCCACTCTGAAAAAAACCCAATAGCAATATTTCCATAAACTTCAATGGAAAGTGACTCCAGCTTATAAATTACTCACACAAAGAGATACGAGCTCAATAATAATTTAATACTAAGTTTTGAAATAAAATCATAACATTTCATCACTATTTTTCAATTCTTCCCTCCTCACTTATGCTTCCCCTTCTAAACTTTTAAAAAGAGCAAAATATTATTGAGATATTTTAACAGTGACCATATCAAAACTGCTACCCTACGTTTTCAGGGCAGTGGGGGTTTTTGAGTTAAAGATCTAAAATATTTTCAGAAGCGTGGTCCGCAGCTCAGTGACATCTCATTACCCACCCTACACTCACAGGATACTTATTTATAACAATGTCCAGTTGATGTTTAAGCTTTAAGTGAAAGAACAAGCAATCACAGTGTGAACCATTACAAGCACTAGCAATAAGGGAACCATCCATTAATTCAGCTGTACCATCTACCAAAGCCACTTTAGAAGGAAAATGCTGCTCTTAACATTGCTAACTTCACAGCTGGTGTCTCCTAAGGATTTACAGTATATGTCTGCAAAAAGTGAGGTTAAAAACTCGTACCACTGGATAGCAGTGAATTAAAAAATTCTTCCTCATCTGATCACTAGAAATAAAATCATAGGAAAATAGAACTGGAAAGGACTCAAGGGATCACCTATTATTTCCGCTGTTCAAAAGATAGGATCAATTGTGTTATTTATTTCATGACACAAACTCCACAAACTTCAGTCTAAGTAATTTATTGTACTATTTCATTACTTTCATCTTTTGAAATAAAGATCAACTGAAAATTCCTATATGAATTTTTCTTTCTGCAGTTTAAGCCGATTTCTTCTTCCTGATCTTTGCAATAGCCTTTGCATACCTGACTTCTTGTTTTTTCCCCCTCTATTCTTTCATCTTCTTTGGGTTTAAATAGCCCCAGCCCCTTTTAAGTTTCTTTCAGAAGTGATTTATTTTGGACCTCTGATCTGTCTTATCCAGATCGTTCTTACTCATCCACATACTGATATATACTGATCCATATATTCCTCAAAATGTTGTACATCTTCCTCAAGCTGCCCAAAATAAAATAAAATAAAATAAAATAAAAACCAAAAACCTGCTGCACTGGAGGCCTTACTAATAGTAAATAAATTTAAAAAAGGAATACTGTTTGTGCTACATCTTAGTATACCTCCTAGCATTTTCTCATACAGCCTTGATGGTTCATGGCTAGCTTCTTGCTCACCATAATTTGAAAAATCTTTTTTTCAAGTTTACTTTCTAATCAGTTAGTCCTATCCTGAATTTCTGCAACCTATTATTACCACACAGATAGAGATCTTCATATTTATCATAATGAATTTTATCTTTATTTCCCATACCATATCTCTTATTTGTCAAGATGATTTTGAATTCTAAACCTTTCTCCAATGCAGTTGTTATGGAACTTTATTTCCTACAGTGTATTTTTTAAGTAAACTCTTTATTCCCTCATCCAAGTACCTAAAAGTACCAAGCAGTGCCTCTGCAGACCATCATATTCTTTTATTTATTAGACCACTGTTTCCTACTCCATGGTACAGTTGTCTTTTGCATGTACAGAACAGTTTTATTTAGACTGTACTTTGCAAGCACTCTTATGAAAATATGCTGTAAGGGAATTCTACGTGATTTTTCAGATTAGATATCCTGTGCTGAAAACCTAGTTTAAAATATATGAAAGTAGCAAAATTTTTCTTTCTCTTTTTTTTTCTTTCAATTTCATGTGTTCTTAAATTTATCAAAAGTTCGATTTCTTAAGGTACATGGAAATAAAAAATTCTGGTACAGAAATGTAAGATTCCAATCCTCTATTGCATGGACTATTAAATAGTAATAACCTGTACAGATGATATCAGTTTAACAGATTAGAATAGAATAATTACATATTAAATGAGATCTAAACTTCCCATCTAAATGTTATCAACGTAGTATGCTTGCTGTTCTGTAAAGCAGATGAGAGGCAGATCTCCTCCCAGAATAATTTTCAGTTTTCTGGCATTCATCTGAATACAGCCAGATATTTGAGGAGGTAAGTTTTTCTCATAAAAGTTCTTCTTTGAAAGTCCTCCTGAATCTTCTGGTGAAGATAGGTCCTTATTAATGTATTATAACACTTCTGATTTTTCCAAAAGGTCACTTGTGTGTGGCCCACATACTATGAAGATCTCAGGTAACAAGAAGGAGCAGGTTGCCCTCACCTGTGCTCTCAAAAAAAAATTGGCAAGTACAAACTTTCCTTGGAAACAAGTCAAACAGCAACACTTTTTTCAAAAATGTTTCATCTTCTCTTCATCCTTTATTTTAAGAAACAAAGTAATAAAGGATTTTGTACTTCTTTCACATTAGAGAGGGATGCAAGAAACTGGTTGGTGTCAGCAACGCCCTACAACTGTAACGTGCTAGACTGGTTCAGATGAAGTATCATTTACCAGTTTCTGTGAGACTTCTCTCAAAATAAGGTATTATTCAGCGTAATGATGGCAGAATCTATTCCTGAGGGAATGAAACCTCATATGTGTTCAAGGAAAAGAAAGAGACATACACACATACGAGGAGAATAAAAGGACAGAGACACTAATGTCCTTGAGGAAATGTATTCATTTTTATTTCTCTGTACTGTTTCAATCTAAACCAATTTCTTTACTGTTGCAGGCAAAATTTAGCTTGGACAAGTGCAGAGAAAAAAATGCTATGAGGACTGAAAATAAAGACTGCTTTATCCTAAGCTGCCTCCTAGTTCTCTGTATTAAATAGTTGAAAAAGTTAAGTATACAACAGTCAGTGACTTCAAATTAAGTGGTAATGAATGCAGATTTCCATGAAGATTCCACAAGTTAGTAATTACAGTTTTATGGCAATTGGAAATGGTGAAATAAACTCAGTCTCCACTGTCCCATACGTGTAATTGATGAGTTAATTTGTCTTCAGTACTCTCACAGTTTTAATATTTCTCCATCAATGCCATGAAAATTAATAGGATGCAAGATGTATAAAATCATATCCCCAGGAAACCACTGTTTAACAGCAGTGAAGCATATTTATTTCATTTGCCTTTGGTGTGGGGTCACCATCTTTTTTTCTTTTCTTGTTCTTCTTCTTTTTTTTTTCTCTTCTTTTTCTTTCTTCTTTTCCTTCTTTCTTTTTCTTCTTTTTCTTCTTCTTCTGCTTTTCCTTCTTTTCCTTTTCCTTTTCTCTTTTCTTTTTCCCTTTCCCCTTTCCCTTTCCTTTTTTTCCTTTTCCTCTTTTCCTTTCCATTTTCCTTTTCCTTTCTCTTTTACTTTCCCTTTCCCTTTTTTCTTTTTTCTTTTTTCTTTTTTCTTTTTTTTTCTTTCCTCAGTGACATTTTCAGACTTAGCATTTTGTGACATTTTCGGTTTCATATTGTTAACATTCTGGCTGCAGAATTAAAAGCACACCCAGACTAAGAGTTGCATTCAGGCATACCATCAGAGGTTTACATGGGCTCCTTTCCTTAGGAATATTTACAAGTAGACAGCTTTCATATGAAAAGGCTAGGTTGATTTTTATTTTGCTTTTGTCTCTGTTGTCATTTCTGTTGTGATTCACTTCATTTTGTAAAACCTGTGGCTCCATAGCATTACTCTGGGATTCAGTCAAGCAATAATAAACCAGAATAAAAAAACCCTACTGCTCTGTAACAGACTGAGATTGTACCTGCTGAAGGGACACTCTCACAGAATGGGGAAAAAATAATCTTCATGGAATAATTACTCTTAATCTCTGTTCCGCAAACATCTGGAGGAGTGACCTCCCTTGCTGCTTTTTGGCAAGAGTATCATTTGTATTTCTGCAAGGGATCACTGTGGTCCTACAAGCTGCTGTGCAGTCTATGGTGTTAATCCACTGCCAACTGCAGCATTTTTGTTTTTTCAGGTAAGTATGGGTTTTAATTTTAATTGATATGCAGGGTAAAAAAGCAGTCCAAGAAATGCATCCTCAATTAACCTCCAGGAAGGTGAGAAAATAAGGTGCTCTTTATGGGAAAAGATGAGTCAGGACTGTTTGCACCTGCCACCGCTAAGTTTCTTCTTTCAAAGTTGAGGCTTTTTACCTCAATAATTTCTCTAATTTCAGTGGGAAAAGGACAAGATATTCATTCATCTGAACTGCAGGGCTATTTGCTTCAAGGTCTGAAAGTTTGGCTATATTTATATCTGCAGGCCAAGTTAAAATTTAAATCTAATTTTAAAAAGTCTTATTCAAATAACATTTAGGGTTTTTTTTTTTCCTAACCTCATATTGGTGTGAAGCTGTTCTTGTGTCTTTTTCCATCAGATATTTTTCCTGTGACAAAATGGCTTTTCTGCTACACAAGAATGTTAGTGGTACCCTTTCCTCCTTTCTATTTTCTACAAAAAAAAAAATATTGTTGAAGTAATTGGGTTTTTGTTGGTTTCAACTGTTCAAAGAAAATAGACAAAGGTTTAAGAAAAACTCAAGAATTTTAGTATAAAGGAAAGGCATCATAGGAAAAGAAATAAATTGCCAACATGCACTATGAGATAGAAAATGAACAAATAGTTGTACCTTTCCAGAGACCTATTTAGCCTGGAAAAAGAAAAACAAAAAAAAAAGAAAAGGAAAAAAATATCGGAATATTCAATGTATATAAATGTTTAACAATACCCTACTAGATCTTAATTGAGAAAGAGGTGTGACAAGAAGACACTCAACAAGATGTGTCTTTTTCCCTCCATAGTGTGTATTCCCAAAAATACTGAGCACACACTGCCTAGTGATTTAAACAGTAGAAGAAGAAAAAAAGCCAGCAAAATGTAAGTCTAGAAACATGTAGGTCTCACTGACAGATGACAAATTTATATCTACCTTGCTACTAATATACTGATGCCTTCTTGCTGCAGTTTCTTTATGGAAGTCACTCAGTGAAGACATAATCAGTAAAAGTGCCAGGTTGAATCTTTTTGGGTTTTTTTGAACACTGGGACTGTCATACTTGTTTATATCTACACAGATTTATTAAAAGCATCCCAGCTATGCTCCAGGCACTAGTATAAATATTAAAAATGTGAATCAAATGGTGCGATGCTCAGGGCTGCCACTGGTGGGTTGTGAACCTGCCATACAAAGAAATTCCTGTAACTGGCCGTCTTGGTCACCTCAGCCTAAGCCAAGCTGTTGAAGGTCAACAGCTGAAGTCTGTGCTTATCTAGCTAATAAGAAGTATGTCAGATTTATGACTACTGCACAGACAACAAAAAATCTCCTTCCTCCAGGTTTATCTACAAAGCCACTGTGTCTCCTCTTTTTATAGGTGAAGACTGGGAACATGTCGGCATCAGCAAGGTTAAACTTAGCATTACTAAGGCATATATATATTAATAATCAGCCATGAAGCTTGTTGTTATTTTCTTTTACAGCACAGTTGTTTTAATGATCATGCTGTGGAGAAGTCGTCTAAAAATTCCCATTTTCTTGTGATTTTAGTGAGCATCCAAGTGTCAATAGTAGCTCTTTTCCCCACAGTGTCTGTGTCCTGTCCTTATTGTATTTTTCTCTAGAAAATGCAATATTCTGTCAGCATTCATAGCTCCATCTATTTTCATTACCTTTCTACTTTTCTTCTAGATGTAATTACTTTATCTATAACAAAGACCACACTTGTTATGGTTAAGAATTTCTTAAGCACAGAACAGATTTTATGTTTGTCTCTCCACAGTTTCCCAGCATGCATCTATGGTTTAAGGTTTATAACTTTAGAAGGCAGAAAACCAATTGAATTATTCCTTACTTATACCTGCAAGATTCTGGCCTACAGCAATAACTTACCATGCCTATCAACTAAAAGTTCTCCTTCCCTATTATATCACTTGCATAATCTAGTCAGCACTAAAGCAGAGGTATTACCACTGAGGTTTTGTCTAAAAAAGCTTAACAAGATGAACAACAACAAAACAAAAACCTCTATTTTTATATTTTCTAATGTATTTGTGCTTGCACTCCACAATTTCTTAAAGTGTGAGGGAGAAAGTCTACCCAGTGGCAAGTCATAGCATGTCACAGATGTTACACAACTATGGTGGACTTGTCCACTAGCAAAGTTTTAAATTAATACTGTGGAAACAACCTTTAATCCCGTGCTTTAACTTTTCGACCACTATATACGGTTCTGTTCTCTGCAGCTCCAGAATGCAGATAGTGTAGTCTGAAAAGTTATAAGAAGAGCTAATAAAATTGTTAGGAAGAGGGCTAGTTGCCTTACAAGGACATAATAAAAATGCTAGACTTCTTTCTCTATTTGAAGAGGAAAAGGTTAAAGAGGAATATAATTAAGGTTTGCAAAATCATGATTGTGTTGGTAAGATGAATGCAAAACTGCTACTCAGGAAATTCTGCAACACTGGAATCATAGGGTGCATGCTGAAAATATTACATCATTTTGAAAAAGAAAAGAAAGTGCTTTTTTACACAGCAGATAATGAGCTTCTGGGATATGGCATCACAAAAGGGTTACAAAGGCAAACAGCATTAACAAATTTTAAAAAAAGATTAGCCTGATTCATGGATAACAAGTCTTCAAACACACCTGCAAAGTAGATGGATACCAGGTAACCTATTTAATACTGGGATAATTGTGGGAGCTGGAGAAATATGAGGGGAAAGGAACACCAACACAACTGCCACTCGTGGAGACAGAA